>PVJH01022278.1:0-36941 GCA_004026705.1 Nesogale talazaci | reverse complement strand
CTGACATAAATACCCCACAAGAGGCCAGATTCATATTCTCTGCTGTATATTCCTGTTGACAAGACATATGGAGCTATGCTGATGGCAGCCAGAGCCTTGGAAGTGGAGAAGCCATGTGGAGACCCATGCCAGTGCTGATACTTCCACCAACACTGGATCCACAAGATGTTCCACCCACTGGTCTTTGATCTTCCTGCATTCAGTGTCATTGCAAGTGTTGCATGACTCTGAAGAGAAATTTATAGACTGGTATCAGACATATGGACTAATATTAGACTTATGAACTAAACCTGAACTGGACTGGAATGTTTTCTTAAAGAACAATTATCTCTTCATATAAAGCTCTTTCTTATACACTTATGAGTCTCCTTGGATTTGTTTTTCTAGTCTACCCTGAGTAGCATATTATGCTACCAGGAATGGGGTTCTATCCAGACTAACACATCATTTAAAGATCCAATTTAATGGCTGAAGGCAGTGAGTTTACAAACTCTATTTTCAGACTTCCCAATAATCATTTATATCACACTTTATATCACTAGCGAGAATAAGAAGAAATCAACATAATCCTAGTACAGACAGATCCTAAACTCAATTTTTGAAGCAGTCAAGTTTAATGCTTTCCTATCTAAGCTATCCCATTTATATGTAATGTTGTTTTGGCCTCAGGCTGCATCAGGCCAGGGTGGGCCTTCTATCAGCAATTTGGACTGTGTAGCCTGGTCTCAGAGTTCAAGGGCCCATTTTAGCCCCTGAGCTCAAAACTTACATTAATCACATTCATTTTCATGATTTCAAAAAGGAATAACCAAACACAACAATCAAAGAAAAGAATAAAAACTTTAACTTCCAAAGTTCTTTCCAGAAAACTACACATTAAACTGCATGGCCATATCTAACCTCTGGCTAGCCACAGAAAAACTATCATAAATCAGAGGTCAAACAAGCATCCACTTTCCATCTTCATGTTTGTTTCTTTAATACCCCATTCCTAAGGTACCATAATATGTTTGGTCAGGTTGACTAGAAAAAAAAATCCAGAGACACTCATATACATGTAAGAAAGAGCTTTATATCAAGAAGTTGTTATATATCAGGAAAACATCCCAGTGCAGTCCAGATCAAGCCTATATATCCAATACTAGTCCATAAGTTCAATTCCAGTCCATAAATCCTTCTTCAGACTCACAAAGCCACACATAATGATGAAGAATGCAGGAAGACTGCAGGCTGATGGGTGAAAAGTCTTGTGGTTCAAATGGCAGAGGAAGCATCACAGGGCTGGCATAGGTCTCAGCATGGCTCACCAGGATGAAGATGGAGGCAGAGAGAGAGAAAGGGAGAGGAAGCTTCCAAGACAACCACCCTTTATAATGCTTTCTATTGCCTTCCCTTTGAAATTTTTGCTTCATCATTTCTTTTATGCCTTTTAGGTACTCTGAATTCAAGAACAAGTGTCAGAGATTTTCTGACAAATATTTTGGTCTTTTCTTTCTTTCCTGTCTTTTCAGTGATTTTTTGCTTTCTTCATATGAGATTTATTTTGTCATCCTACAACTCATTGGGTATTTCATCATTGGTGTTCAAGATAACAGATTTGTTTTGAGTTGGCCTCTAAATTTAGGTGGGATGTACTTGAGTTCATAGCTTTACTCTTGTGTCCTTGTTTTGCCATGTATACTTGAGTATAAGCCAACCAAAATATCAGCTGAGGTACCTAATTTTACCACAAAAATGACAAAAGAAATGTGCTGAAAAACTCAGCTTATACATGAGCATATACGGTGATTCTCTTTGCCTTCAACTTGAACTTGGATATGGAAAACTGATGGTCTTTTTCACAGTCAGTCCTCAGCCTTGTTTTGGCTGATAGTACTGAGATTCTCCATTATCTATTCTCACAGATTTAGTCAATTTGATTCCTCTATATACCATCTGAGGAGGCCTACATGTTTAGTTACCATTCATGTTTTTGGAAGAAGATATGCACAATAAATAAATTTCTGCTCTTACAAAGTTTCATCATGCAATTTCATCTGTTTTGTGTCTATCACTAAGGCCATATTTTCCCATTACTGCTCATTTCTTTTTGTTTCTAACTTTTATATTTCAATCATCAGTCATTGTCAATGCATCTTACTTACATATATAATCAATTTCTGACTAAAATGGTTGATAAAATCCTTCCATATCTTCACCAGTGGCTTTAGTGTTGGTGCAAAAATTTAAATAATAGCTGTATTAGTTGTCTACCTTATAGGCACATTGAAATATTCTTTTTCTAGAATTTTATTTTTTATGAAATTATATGCCCAGAATAGTAACCATATGATGTCTCAATTCAAAATGGCCATTGTCAGTCCATTTCGGCTCATTAATGCATAAGATACTGATCTTTACAAGTTGTATTCTATAATAATTTTAGACAGTCCTTCTAAGAACTTCTTGATTATCTGACTTTTAGCTTTAGAATTGAGTCCTATAAAACCAAATGTATGTCAAAAAGTGCCAGACCTGCATAGGTAGCATACTTGATGTTCAAGAATCAGAACCCTCTGATTCTTAGGACTCTAATCATAACTAACCTCTCATACGATCAGTCAAGGTAGTTAATAATCTGTGTTCAAATTCCAGGGGAAAAGTCAAATTTCAATTGGTATATTCTCTTTAAGGAAGGATATACCAAATATTAGGCATTTCAATTTTCTACATCCTTGTACAGAAGAATACTATTTTCCCATTAACTTTTATTCTGATTCTGTCTTGTATTTTATAAAATTTTATATAGCTAGGGAAGAGTTAGAATACAGATCTTAGCTAGTTTTATTCTTAAAATAAGTGCTATGAGATCCAGAGAAAAGATATAATATGTATACTTACTTAAAATGCAAATGAAACACTCTTCTTTTCCCCTTGAAAATACAATAAATCCAAACTTAATAACAAATCTTCTCAAAGAAAGGAAGTGACCATCTTAGTCTCACTTGAATCAAAAGCCATTAATAGCACAAATACTGATTAATCTTATATAATGTGTGCACCACAACTCAAAACAAATGGCTTGTAAGTGACTTATTCTAAATCTAATGCCAATTTAAAGCATGGTCACACACAGCACCAGCATAAAATTTAACTTCTGCTTTGTAAAAGTGAACTACAAGGACAAGGGACAGGAGAAAGTATGCAAAAGACAAAAGTCTGTAATGGACAAACCTGCTGATGAGAAATACATAAAAATTGACCCTATTGGAATTCGAGAATCCACGAGGGAAGACTATTAAAAAGAAAACAACAAAGGGTGCTGTGAATTTAGTGGAAGTCACCAAGGAGAATGAATAATTGAGTTTTATTTTCTATAAAATTTCAATCAATTAAAATAAAAGAATATCATGAAAAATAACAATATTCATTGGCCTTTCTGTATGATGGGAAACTAGGCAGATATACTGCAAGTCTTTCCACAGTAAAGGTATGAGAGACTAAATGAAACAGAACAGATGGTAATCCTGGAACCCTGAGCTTTGTTAGAAAGGTTAGAGAAATCGATTGTACACCGACTAGAAAAGTTGAACCAAAGAAGGCCTGAGAGGGGATAGATGGGCCACTTGTCAGCTGGCCTCACATGGCACAGTCATCTTGAACTTTTGCAAAAAACATTGCATTCAGACACTGGCCTGATGGCACAGAGGCATACTATTGTCTGGCAACAAGAATGTAGTTGCGCTTACAATGGTACAGCCATGATTATGCTTCCAGCAGCAACACATACTAGGTGCTCTACACACTCCTGTACCACCTGATCCTTGATGTACAGCAGCCAGTACCAGCCAAGCTCATCCACAGCTCTTCTTCATGAGTAGTGAACGATCCACACACTCACATTTGCCATCTCATCCTCTAGGAGTGAGAGGGTGAGTGCCTAAATACAACTATACCACCAAGTCTTGTAAGGAACAGACAAAGTCAGTTCACAAGAGGAAGCGAGAGAGTTTGCTCCCCCAAAAGTGAGAAAGCAGAACCAGAAGGCTTGTCTCAGGAAAAAAGAGCAATAGAACTAGTTGGTAAAGAGTTCACCCTCTAGTAATAGCAACTCCTTCGACGGCGTGAGAGAAAGAGCAAGAAAACTATGGACAAAAGTAAGGACGACACACAAAATTTTCTAATTCAGGAAATCACTACAAGAAGAAACTGATGATAGACACAAAAAGAAAAGAAACCATATGATATCAGGAAATAGAAGCCCAAAAGAGTTATACTAAAATTTCAGCAATAGATAATTAATTGGAAAGGCAACATCATAGAATTGGACCAACACGAGGCTCAATTAGTGAGCTCAAAGACAAAGCTTTCAATATTAGCCTGGTTCAGAAACAATCAGGGGGGAAAAATGAAAAATCTGGAGAAAACCTTGCAACTATGTGGGACATCATTAAGAAGAACAACTTACCTGTCATCAGAATTCTAGATAAGAAAAAACAATGCACAAGGAAAATTGCTGATGAGTTTTGGAAGAAAACGTTTTATCATCATCATCATAAAAGACAAGAAGAAGATATTCATTTATGAATCTAAGCCAACAGCTAACAGGATAGATCCCCAAATAAAACCACATGAAATAATCAACTTTCCAAAATAAAAACAAGAAAAGAAACCCAGGGGCAGCTCAGAAAAGATGAAACACTTTGTGGGTAACAAAGTGGAACCAGTGAAACTAAGCTGGGAGTTCTTATCAGAATCTGCCCTGACAAAAAAGCAATGGGGTAAATATAAATAAATCTCTGAAGGAAAAAAGAAATTGCAAACCAAGAATCACATACCCAACAAAACTGGTCCGCAAATAGGAAGGCAAAATAAGGTCATTTAGGGCTGAGCCCTGGTGGCATAAGTGGTTGAGTGCGGGACTGCGGCCCATGAGCTTGGTGGTTCAAATCCAGTGGCGGCCCTCAGGAGCAGCACTGCATAGCATCCACGACCACCAGAGGCAGTGATGCCCCCCCCCAAACAAAACAAAACAAAACAAAACAAAAAAACAAACAAAATAAGGTCATTTGCAGATAATCAAATGAAAGGGACTTGTAAAAATCAGACCAACCTTTCAAAAAATATTAGAGGAAGTTCTTGAGATGTATACCAAGAACAATAGAAAATAACCTGGGATTTATATAAATGACAATGGCTCTGGAGTCAACATAAATATAGTAATAGCCAAAGTAAAATTAATCAAAGACTGAAAATAGTTATTGAGAGATATCAGTTCAGAAGGAAGTCAATTACAAAGAAAATAAAGGGAGTACTATAGTTACAGAACTTTCAAATGATGGTCAAGTAAATTTCAAGACAGAACAGACTGATTCCTTCTAAATGCTCTCTAATTACAATAGAATTTTGGAGATTTTGCAACCCAAACTGTGATGTATGGAAACATAAATGTATAAAACTATTTGATTGCTTCTATATTTCCAATCTCTTTCATTGCATGGGATTCTAAATTAGGGGATCTAAAACACTTCCTGAATTCCTTTTCAGGCTCCTATGTCCACACAAGAGCTCTGCTAGTTACAAGGGCCGCTAACCATCAGGTGGTCCATGGCTCAAATCTACCAGCTGCTCCATGAGAGAAAGATCAGTCTACTGACTGCCGTTAATGATCGATAGCCTGAGAAACCACGGGCAAGTACGACTTTGTCCTACAAAGTCAGCATGGACTTGATGGCAATTTTTGTGTCTGAGTTTTGAGCTTTATGAGTTTGGGGTATGTTCGCATTCCATCAAGGCTGGAATCACTTTCAGAGAATATAGGCAACATAAAGAGAAGGGAAGTGATTTGCCCAGGTGGCCAAGGAGGAGAGCAGGGATTCTGATCTGCAGCCAAGAGCTATTTACATCACACACCTCGACCTGCTGTAGAGAGAGAGTGCAGAACCTACCTTCGTTTGCATTTCTCTTATGCATTCATTACCTTTCCCTTACTATGCTGAAAGTCCTTCGACCACTCCAGGTCTACGTAAAGTAATGAGTTTTTCAATGATTTATCTTCACCAGCTTGATACGGGCAAGTTACTTAACCTCTCTAAACCTTGCTCCCCTATCTGTAAGGTGGAAATAATAATGCAAGCCTACATCTTAGGGGCATTGTGAAAATCAGATATGAGAATCAGGAATGACATAGTCCTTGGCAATTATCATGAATTCCACACGTGTCTGTGGTTATTAATTATGCTATAATTATCTAAGATGATCTCATACATTGCAAACCGTTCTCCCTAGTAAGTACTCATGTGAGGATCTGGAGCCTTTAAGCATATTTTATACAGACAGCTTCAGCAGGCACAGGTTTGTTGTACTATGGCCTGCCAGTTTGAATTAGAGGGAATATCAATCACAAGTACATGTTATTTAGAAATGTGACAAATATTCTAAAAATCTTGTTTGGTGAGCCTAATTTGAAACAGCATGAATTTATTCCATTTGAAAACATCCTATACACCATGGAATAGCTAAGTTACATTTTCATTTCAATAATAGGTTGCAAAGGGGGGGGAAAGTTATAGGTCAAAAAAAAAAAAAAACCCAAACCACAGACAAGCAGCCTTCTCTAAATAACTCTGCAGTTACTAGGTAACCAGGTCACTGGTGCTGCATAAAAATGAAGTTAGTGTTTGAATTAAAGCTTCGCTTACACCTAAAGTGAGTTTTGTCCTGGCAAAAGCTAACCGAATGAGCACCTGGACTATGAAGTGTATTCACACTTGGCGACATTGACCAGAGAACAGCTCATTCTCTAAGGAAACGTTGATTACAAGGTACTCTCCAGTATGAGACCTTGGAGAAAGTACCCCCAAAACAGTGTACTTCCTTTAGAAATGAATAGCTTAAGGTATAGACAAAAAACATCTCCTGACATTACGATTATTGTAGAAAAGGTACAAGAAACAGGGAATTGTATAATAAGAAATAAATCTCTCTTTTTGTTATTGTAGACAAGTTTAAGTGGTATTTCTTTAAGATAAGAGTAAAATAGGCTAAATGATCCATCAAAGGGACATCATTTAATATTTTAATGTATTGCAACAGCTCATAGATTTTAATCTCCATCTGTTCCTTCAGTAAACAGTAATAAGGTAGAGGATGAGTCAACCTTGTCTTTGTCCCTCTTATAACATCAAAGTAAAGACTGTGCACTCTGGAGGCAGGCAGGGCAGAATCTGAACCTATCAGGAACTTTCTGAACCCTGTTTATCTCTATCTAAAAATAGACCTTAATAATTGCCTCTCAGTGTTGATGTAACAGTGATGGCAAAGAAAGAGATTAATGTATTATCTACTTAATTGATCTAGTTTCCTCATTCATTCTATTATTTAATCACACATACTCCTCACTTATCAACTTATCCCCACTTTCTGAAGATCAGAGTTGTTATAAAAAAAACGGCATTATGTGAAAATGGAAGAGGACGACATCAGACCACAAAATGGAGGTAGCTAGATCACTACATTTCTGCCCAAACACTGAGATTCATGACCCAAGCAAGATGACACATAACATTAACATTATATTACATTACAGCCAGTATTACTTTTGTCTCATACGTTGGTGTTCATTATTGTCAAATACCAGACACAGGTCATTAAGGTACAAAATAGTTGGAGAGTAGATCTTCTTTCTTTGGCATAAATTCAAACTGTTACATAATAAGGTAGTCAATAAGTGAGAAGGTATATATGCTTTACTATTAAAATGCTTAATTGATACAGCATTTATTTCTTAATAAAAGTGGCTCTCGAGTGATAATTCTCCAGCAATGAAGAGCAAGGAATACAATGCCCATTATAGAAATCTGTGAAAGAAGGAATTAAAAGCCTCCCATTCCTAATTTGGATATACTTCCCTGGAGGGGGGAGAGAGAGAGAGAGAGAGAGAGAGAGAGAGAGAGAGAGAGAGAGAAAGTGATGCCTTCCATTTCTACCCCCCCCAACTGAATAACACTAGAACGGAAGACTCCTTATGACTAATGTCTAATAATTCTTTACTATCTACTTCTCATAAGATCTGTCAAGAATCCATAAACTAACTTGGATTGATCTGTATTTGTTTAGTAATAAAATGTGATTTAGAATAAAGGTAGTTCAGTCACTTAAAAATAAGGCTATTACTCTATGATCAATAGCCTGCTAAAATAAATTTCCCATTAATTACTTTGACCTTTATAGTCTTAGATGCATAAACCCATTAAAGAAGCGTATTCTTTAATACTGTATAGTATGACTCACTTTTTCTCAGTGATGAGTATAAACCACAAGTACACTAACCTTCAATGTGTTCTACCAAGATGGGAAACCCATCGCTTTCTGGACACCGAATTAGAACCAGAAATAAAGCACTGCTTAAAAGTTAGTGAAGAAATCGCTGGCAAATATGTCACAGAGAGTTCATGCCTTTATCACTTCCTATGTTCCAAACATGTTGGCAGGTAGAGATAAACCAGAAAAAGTAAAAAGTGAAACCCTGGGGTAGCAGTCACTCAGCGGGCTGTGATTCACATGGTCGGCAGTTTGAAACCACCAGCTACTCCACAGGAGGAAGGCTGGACTTTCTGCTCCCTTCTAGTCTCAGAAACCCATTTGGGTTGATATGAGGCAGCATTGACTTGATGGCAGTGAGAGAGTGAGAGAGAACACCCTGCAGATCATACGGACTTAAGGATCAAGGATTGCAGCCTTCAGTGTGGGTTGCGACCCATTGTAAAGAAAGCTGAAATCCTCAGCACTGGTAACATGATGAATGGAGAAAAGGTCGAAGTGGCCAGGAATTTTGTCTCACCGAGATCCACAATCAATGTTCATGGAAGCAGCAGTCAAGAGATAAAAAGATGTGTCCCTTAGACGAATCTCTTGAGGGAAGGTGCCAACAGACTGTTGAAACGGAATAGCCAGTTCTGTCCGCCATAGCAATTTTTAAATCATTTGTGAGCTATAACTACATTTTTGGAAACAAATGAAATCATTGTCATGGTTTCATAATAATGGGTTCCTGCCACGTATCTTTAAATTTTTTCAAGTTTTACGTTAGAGCCATATGTACTTACTGAAAGAGCCACAAATAGCCCTCGAGTCACAGTTTGCTGAGACCCCTGATTGAGAGGACTGAAAAGCAAGAAGGTCACTCTGAGGACTATGATGCACCTGACCCTACCCATGGCATTTTCAATGACCCCCCATGCATTTGAAACTTGGGCATTGAATGAAAGGTGGGCATTGAAGAGGAACCAGTGTGTATGAATTGTGGCAGGAGACAACTGTGGAAAGTACCATGGACTGCCAAAGAGAACAATAAATGTATCTGAAAAGAAGTACAGCCAGAGTGAGCCTTAGAGGTAAAGATGGTGAGACTTCATCTCACAAACTTTGGACGTTTCAGGAGAGGCCAGTCCCCAGAGAAAGACAACATGCTTGGTGGAGAGACAGCAAAAAAGAGAAAGGCCCTCTTCCCCCCATACCCCCAAAAGTCCCCCATGACATCAATTTGATGGCAGTGAGTTAAGAGTGTGGTTTGGCACCCCATTCAGGAGCCAATTCACATCGTGTTAAAATCTCTCAACTGTTGAAACCTACTGAGCACTCCATAGGAGAAAGATGTGTCCCTGTTCCTGCACAGATTGACTTCCTGGCGCTTCTGCTGTGTCCACTATGAGTTGGAATCAACCCAAAGACAGAGCGTTTGGGTCTGGTGTTTCATTTGTTCCACACTGAAGCCATGAAGCAATTAGTGCCCGCTCTGCCCACAGGCTCCTCTTCAGGAAGGAGCCTCAGAGAAATGATTCTGGATAGAGTGACGAGGGTTCCTGCCACATATCTGAAGTGAAGCCAGCTCTCCTACAAATAATCTTAGAAAATAGTTAGCTCACAAGCCAACAAAACATAAATAATCAGGCATGAGAAAAGCCTGCCTGTGACCTGACTTGAGTCTAAAATCTACCCCCAAAGAGATTCTGCATTGGGTAAAAATAAGTTAGGCGCACACTTTGGGGGAGTGGGGAGGAAGGGGTCTCCTGCACCCTTGAGTCTGCCTGGAGTCTTGCAAAACCTCCTCTCTAGTGAGGTCTCAAAAGTATGTAGTTATTACCCCTGTTGCGTTGGTTCCTGACTATAGTGGGGTTGGATCATTGTGACCCACAGAGTTTTCACTGGCTGAATTTTTAGAAGGAAATTTCCAGGCCTCTCTTTGTAGTCTGCCCATCAATTTACTATAGGCTAAATGAATGTTGTGTTCTTAATAGGCCGCATTGTTGGAAAGCGGGTTAATCTTGTCAACTCTCATGTGTGTCTCCAGGATGACTTAAAATATGTGTATAACTGTTTTCAGTCAATATGGGTTTGAGAAATGCTGCGCCAGTCGATTTGCTCTAGGGAGATCAGTTGCCGCTTGCTTTAGCCAGCGTTTACCCACTATTCTTTTTCCATAATATTCATCAGTTCCACAAGTGTTTATCAAGCCATTCTTTATCAGGAGCCACAGTGCATGCTGAAGATCGAGCGATGAATTTGATAGACAAGGCCACTTCTCCCCTGAATTTATACTCGAGAGAGAGGACAGGTGATAAGCAAGTGAGCAAACAATACTTAAGACAGGGACACATGATTTGGAAAATAAAATGAGATCATGTGAGTGGTCGGAAAAGGGCCTCTCACGCAGATAATGTTCTAATTGAGCCCTGACGTGTAAGAGTTGACACACGAATACCCTCAAGCAGGGATGATGATACGTGCTCAAGTGTTTCTTCACAAACACTTGCTAGCACTCAGAGTAGTGGACAGGAAGCCCCACTGTAATATACTTGAGGAACTAGATGTGCTGATTTAATTTGTGTGAGGGAGATCATAGATGAGCAAGGTCAGTTTAAAAACTAGAGGGGAATTAAATTCTGACAGTCATTCAGAAATGCTGGTGACATGCAAAAAAAATTAACATGGAAATCCCAAGGAAGACTCAATGTCGCCTATTAAAATACAATTTTCTAGAGTTAATTTTCCTAATCATAGGTAGTCATCACATAATTTATTATTATTATTAAATCCTTTTAATAACAGGGGGCTTGCACAACTATTATTACAATTCATCCATCCATCCAGTGTATCAAGCACATATCAAATAATTTTGTTTCGGACAGGGAAGCAGTGCAAATATCAAATTACTGTGGAAGTGCTGGGGGAAAGAGCCAAATGTTTTGTTTTAAATCTATCTTTCAAAGAGATATTGGGGAAGGGATGAGTGCTAAAGATGAACTCTAAAGGAAGAAAAAAAAGGAATATAAATTATTATATTTTTCAATGCACTCATTTGTCAGCATCTAGTTATTTGGAAGGAATATAAGTGGAGATGCATCTTTACACCATGTTTATTGAAAGGCTGGCATCATAGAATGAAGCTCTGACGTGAGTAGCCTGCATTACTGGGAGCAACAATTCATCAGCAGACCTCATGGACTCTGCAATGCAGGGAATGACCAGCTACTCCTCAAAGGAAGTCACCTGGAAGCCACTTGAGCTAACTGCCATTCATGATGCTAACAGCATGGGGCAAGAAGCAAGCTTAGGCATATCTGAGAACAAACAAAGGGTGTGTGTGGGACCTTCCTCAAGAAGAGGAGGTGGTCTCAGGGCAAAAGGAAACCATTTTAGGAAAAACGCACACTTGAAAATGAGATGGGGACATGTGAACATGTTCACGAGCATGTTCATGTTTTATATTTTAAACATGAATCATAATAGAGTGTATTACAGAAATGTTACAAACTGAAAAAAACTCACCAGGCTATAGGGCAGAGAAAAACTGCTTCAAAAGGTTTTCAAGGCTATAAACTGGATGAAAACAGACTGTGACATCTTTCTCCAGGGGGAGTGGTTGGTGGTTTTGAACAAGCGATCTTTGGCAACCGAGCACTTTAAGCGTGAAGCCATCAGGGCTTCTTGTAAATGTTAAGTTCCTCCCAATTTCAAAACTCACTTGAAAGCGGCATTAAATTGCATGTAAAAAAAAAACAAAAAAATAGCCATGCTGTTGGGCGCTCTTTCATCTTTGGGGGAAAAAAAATTTGTATTATTCATGAAATAGGATTTTCTGATTAAATCAATTTTCGGATAAGATAGATTAGATTTTTAGGCATAGTTGTCAATCTTTTTTTAAAGATATCGGCTAAGATCAATCGAACAGAACAGCTTCCTGAAGCAGAACTGTGTGTGTGTGTGTGTGTGTGCCTACAGTAATTTAATTTATTATAAAAAATGCCTCATTGCCATGCATATTAAAAAGCATTCCAAATTTGATACCTTCTCCTATTTTGGAGACCACTGAACTACTCGTTATAACTTCTGCCTAAAATTACCCTCATTAGACTGCAACCATGTGGTCCTCAGAAAGGACCCCTGACTACCATTCTCAACAAATGTCCATTGCCCACTGTGACGGTCAATGTTAGGTGTCACTTGGCTAGGCTATGAATCTCAGTGGTTTGAAAGAAACTGTTTCACGGTTTCTTCTGTACTGTTGTATGATGTCATTATTTTCCATTGTGCGGTCTGATGAGAGCAACCAATCAGTTGAAAAGGGAGTTCCCATGGCAGCTTTCAAAGTGGCCTGTCTCTATTACATAAATGGAAGTTGTGGCAAGGCTATCTATCTATCTATCTATCTATCCATCTATCATCATCATCATCATCATCTATCTATCCTCTTCTCATTGCCGAGCCACTAGTTCTTGAGATATAACCAACCAAAGTCTCTGCTCTGTTGCCTAAAATGCAGATTTTGTATGTGCAACCCAGTGAGCCAGTAGATATCTCTATCGTGCCGCATAACTCCTGGATACAGCACAGGTTAGCCCTTACAATTCTGGAACTCCTTTCCTCACATTTCATGAGCCATTTTGGTTTTGTTCTCTAGGGGAACCTGACTAAGATATTCCCTGAGTCCTTTCTTTCACCAAGGCGTACCACTGAACATCTGTTCTGGGGGGTCCCTGTAAAGATATGTTGAAGTCTTAAACCCTTGTATCTGTGAATGTCACCTTATTTGGAAACGCTGTCTTTGGAGATATAATTTGTTCACATGAAGGAACACTGGGGCAGAGTGGGTCCTAATCCACTATGACTCCTCTCCCTAAGAAAGAGGAGGAGGGACAAAGCCTGATACAGTGTGCAAACAATCATGAGGAGATTGGAGATGTGTGCTACAAGCCAAGGAAAATATAGGTAGCTCCCAGTAGTTGGAAGAGGAGAGGAAGGATCCTTCCTTAGAGATGTGGGAGGGAGCCTGGTCTTGCAAAAACAGCCATCAAAAACTCTGCTAATGAGACGTAGTGGCTGCAACAATGGATCCACACATCACAATGATTGGGAATTTGTGGCAGAATCAGACAGGGATCCCTTCTGCACTACTGATGTGTCACTATGAACTGGAGCGGACTCAGTGACACCTGGCAAAGAAACAGCAACCTGGTCCTGCACTCGTATGTTCTTCTTCCATTTGGCCTTGCTGTTGCCAAGTCCCCAAAGGCTTACTTGGTCAATGTGCTTTAGAAAAGGAGCCTCAATTCTGAGGCTTTCAACCAGGAAACGAAGAGCTGAACAGAACACAATGGGCATATTGAGCAGGGCCGATGGGGCTACAGAAACAAGGCTGTTTGGACTCATAGATGTAGTCATGGAACACAGAATGTGTAGTCCACCGATTCTTCTGACTTAAGTCAGAGACTGATTTCCTTCTCTGAGTCCCTGTCATGAATGATATTTCTGCCACTTTGAAGACAGAAGTCCCCTTGACCCCATTCAAGGGACCTTCGATTCTACTAGATGGATCTCCCCCAGCGCTTATCTTATGCTTGATATTCTGTGCAAGGTAGAGTTCTTTTTTTTTTTTTAACGACAATTTTGTTTTATTTATTTTTAATGTGTTAAAAGCAAATAAAGGGGAAATACAAAGTATCATTTTATGTTGCATTCACAAAGTTTATACTTATGTATAAGCTGAGTTTTTTTAGCACATTTACAAAATATGTTTATTGGGGGCTCATACAACTCTTATCACAATCCATACATTCCTCTAATGCATCAAGCACATTTGCACGTGTGCTGCCATCCTCATTTTCAGAGCATTTTCTTCCTACTTGAGCCCCTGATATCAACACATTTCTTTCCCCCTCCCTCCCTGCCTACCCTTCCTCACTAATCCTTGATAAGTTATAGATTATTTTTTCCATATCTTACATCATCCTCTGCTGTTCCTAACCCACTTTTGTATTATTTGTTCCCCTGGGAGGGGGTCCTAATTGATCCTTGTAATTAATTCCCTTTTCTTCTCCCCCCTCCCCTATTCTCCCTGGTATCTCTCTACTCTCCTTGTTGACTCTGAGGGGTTTAACTATCATGGATTCTCTGTGTTTGGGGTTTCTTATCTGGAGCAGTGTGCATGCTCTGGTTTAATGCCTTTTGTAAGGCAGAATTGAAGTCATAATAGTGAGATGAAGGAAGCACCAAAGAGCTAGAGGAAAGTTATGTGTTTTATTGGTGCTATCCTGAACCCTGACTGCTCATCTCTTCCCTGTGGCTTCTCTGTGAGGGGATGTCCAATTGTCTAAAGGTGGACATTGGGCCTCCACTCCATGACCCCCCACCATTAACAGTGAAGTATGGCTTTATTATGGGTCTTAGATGTCTGATACCTGATCCCATTGACACCTCATGATCACACAGACTGCTGTGCTTCTTCCATGTGGGCTTTGAGGCTTCTGAGCTAGATAGCCACTTGTTTATCGTCACGCATTTAAGTCCATAGACACTATATCTTTTGATAGCTGGGCACCATCTTTATTCACCACATTGGCTTATAAACTCATTTTGTCTTCAGCGATCGTGTCAGAAAAGTGAGCGTCACAGAATGCCAGTTTGTTAGAACAAAGAGTTCTTTTGTTAAGGGAATACGTGAGCTGAGGCCCAATATCCATCTGCAACCTTAATTCTGCAACACATAGATATGAATACATAGTTCTATTTCCCTCTCTTTATAATATATATATATATATATATACACATATATATATACACACACACATGTCTGTATTTAGGGCTTTATAAATGTCCTTTGCCTCCTGATTCTTTTCCCTATTTCCTTTTTACTCTCCTCTTGTTCCATCATCATGTTTGGCCTTCATTCAGGTTTAACAATTCCTCATGGCTACATTGCACTTGATTGAGGCCCATTAGGTATCATACAACCTTCCTTTCAATGATTTTAGTTCATTTATTGTTCCCTTGATCTTGGGTGAGTCCCCAACCATCCCCCTTCCTTTCTCCCACCTCCCCTTCTCCAGTACCCCCCCCCCCAAGAACCATTGGTCCTATTCTTTTCATCTCCAAATCATTTATCCCCTCTGTTTTACCTAGATAGATAGCAAGGCAGATTTTTAAAAAACCACTCTTTCCCCCGAGGATTTCAATGTCAGTTTTTCCAAAACAAAATTATTTTGCTTGCCTAGGATTTGAAAATAATTCTACAGAATTACATTTTAATATGAGACAACGAATCTTCCTTGGGATTGCTAGATCTAATTCCTTTCTGATCAATGGATGCTATGGATACCAAAAGGCAATTCCCCCCAGGACTTCTTTTCATGATGTTGGCCTTCCAATAAACTTTGTGGAAAGATCAATCTCTCTCTGTATTCCTTTTACAGGCATGGATGCTTATAAACAGATCTATCTGTAAGTAAAACAATTCCTTCCCAGTGGTGAGATGCAAAAACAAACAAACAGAGAAGCAAACATATTACTGTAGCATTGTGAAGGGATTGATGTCTGCTTTGTGACACCACCAGCTTGTGATACTTAGCTGTGGTAGCTCCAGGAAACAGCTATAGCATTGTTGCTGCTGGTATTATTGTTATATACTGTCAAGACCTTAGCTTCAAGAAATTTAATGATACCCCTTCTAATGATACTTGTGAAACTTCTGTTGCCCTGGAAATAAAAGTTTACCCACCCAGGAGAAAGTAAGTGAGTCCCTTAGCCTAAAAAGCTACTACTAGGAATGAAGGGGAGATTTCTAGACCCCTTAGGAAATGTGATCTATTAAAAGAGGAATGTGAGGTATTTCCCCACTACTCAAACCGCTGAAATAATTTTTAAATCTGGAAAGAGTAAATACTCGTGAACACTGTAACCTTTTAGAAGCACGAGTGTTTAAAATGAATATGCTGGCAAGCCGCTCCCATAGTCTAAAACAATGAACAGCCTGACATTTTTCAAACAAATATTTTAAAACTCAGGTCCACATGTGCCCTGGAAATTAATGCCATTTGTTCAACAATAATAGTCTTGATTCATATCCACTTTCATACATTGGATTATATTTGCTGATTTCATTAAACCTTCAAAAGGTTACAGCTGGCTGACATATGAAAAACTCCATACTTCTAGAAGAGAGGCTATCACACGACTCCCTCACACAGCCCCTTTTTTTCTCAGCCAAGCCGCTCTTCATTTAACACAGGTAGAGTTGCTCTAGGAGAAAAATGACTGTCTGCTCTTGTAAAGATTTGCAGCCTTGGAAAGCTCTTAGAGCAGAGGTTCTCCACCTTCCCCAGGCTGCAACCCTTTAATACGGTTCCTCGTGGTGTTGTGATTCCCCTCCCCCCCCCCCACATAAACATTATTTTTGGTGCTAATTCATCACCGTAATTTTGCTACTATTATAATTTGGTGACCCCTGTGGAACAGTCATTTGATCCCCCAAAGGGGTCGTAACCCACAGGTTGAGAAAGACTGCTATCAAGGGGGTCTGAGAGTCGAAATCACCTGATTCTGAAGGTCTAATTTCATCATGATTCAAATTTAGAATGAGCCACAAGGTGGTTTTGAACCAGGGCTGGGCAAGAGGGGTGGGGTTGGGGGGTGGGGGAGGAAAACACAGTGCTCAGAGGGCGCCATGCTTTGTTGGGGAATGAAGGGCCAAATCAAGAATGGGACACTACCATAGTGAATATAATTCATGTCATTGAATGATACTCGTGGAGCTCGTTAAAGAGGCAGAATGTGTTGCTGATGTTTTCTACCACACACACAAAAATCAAAGTTGGGTCGATAGATAAGTCTCAGGAAAAGAGAGGGTGCTGCTGGCATGGCGGGCCAAGTGATGGGCTGCTAACAGAAGCCAGCAGCTTGACCCCACTTTCTTTCAAGAGAGAGAGAGGCTGCTGCTCCCACAAAAATGTACACTCAGGAGAGCCTCCACAGGACTGCTACGAGTCGGATGTGACCCCAGGACCTTGGGGTTTGGTTTAGAGAAAGAACTGCGAAAGCACAAGTCCAGCTCCTTCCTCTCCCCGGTGAGAACTTCAGATCTCTGTGTTCTCAGTAGACACCATCGAAGACGCAGAAAAGAGTGGTCATGAACAAACCCAGAACCATGGAGAGACCCCGCTTGATGCTCTAAGACATGCCTGGAAGAGATTCTGTAGGGAATGCGGGAGACAGGAGTGCCATCAGCCAGAGCTCTGGGCTATAAAAGTGGACATCAAAAATGATGAGGCACCTTAGGTTGATGGCAGGGGCACTTGAATTGCAGCCTGCATTCTAGAATTCAGTGCTAAGCAACGTCAGTAGTCCTCCTGTCATTTTCTCTGCAGGACACTAACATACTCTCAAAAGGGATTCTATCATGACTAACAGAAAAATCATAAAACTCCAGAGAGGCTGATGGAGGCTTCATTTAAATATGCTTTATAAAACGATTTGATTGAGGGAGGGAGTATATTGTGTGTGTGTGTGTGACCATGTCAGAAACATAGTATGATCTATGTGGGTTAAATAGGGTCTTCCATAATCCTGACAGTAATTTCTACAATATAGTCCCTAACAGCTCCTAATGCATAAAACCTCCAAACATAAAAGGTTTGGTGGCACAAATGACTATTACATTGTCAAATCCTGAATGACAATGAAAGTCTTGGAATTAGTGCCAGTGTGCATTAGAGGCTACAATGTGCCTTAAAACACTTATGATCAACTTTTAAAGAACATTAAGAAACAGGGGGAAAGCTCTAGCTCCCTTCTCACCAGTGGTCGCGTCCCCATCATGGCCTTCATTTGTTTATTCCCTTGCCTGTTTGGAAATGGCAGCACTCTCCAAGTCCTGGTCTCCTCAGTGGCTTCACGCTGGTGTGCCCAGTGAAGCGGGCAGACGCCAGAGAGCCAGGCTGCTCTTGTCTGGGTGTGCAGCCTCCCGGTAGCTAGTTAACATCAACATTCCTTGAAAGGAAGGTTCAAAAAGCTCAAGGGGTTCCTGCCTGGTTCCGAACTGGGAACGGCATGAGGCAAGGGTGTATGTCTCCTTCTCTCTCTCTCTCTCTCTCTTTTTTTTTTTTTTGGCATCACTGCTCTCCGGTGGTGGGAGTAGGAGGCCCAGCCCCACTGCTGGAATTGAACTTCTGTCCCAGTGGGCCGCAGTCCCGTGCACAACCACTACGCCGCTGGGGCTCAGCCCTCCTTCTCTCTTCTTTATTTAATGTGTCACAAATAATCTGAGAAAGGGGATTCTATGAAGGAGAATGGGATATTACGATGGGAGGAAGTCTCCTGAACAATTTATGACATGAAGATGCCTTGATTTTGCCTGCCAGATATCAAAGTGATTTCCTGCACTTCCCAATGACGATCAAAGACTGCGATGTTCAGTCTGCATCCCCCGGCACCTGAGGAAAAGGAATATGTTCACTCTAGGACTGTCATAATGTAGAATAAATGGAAGGTTTTGAGGATTCCCTAGTACTTAGATAAACAATCAATGCGATTCAATGCCAATGGAAGCAGATGTTAAAAATCAAATAATGTGCTGTATTGGGAATCTGCTAGAAATGATTTCTTTAAAGTTTTAAAAAGCAAAGATGTCATTTTGATGGAAGCTTTTAAAAAATTAACAATTTATTTGCATACAATCCACACATCCTATAAGTCAATCATTCAATCATCTTAAGAAGAGTTGTACAGTCATCAATACAAAAGGTTGGAGAACAATTTCTTTCTTGTTGTACTCATTGTTATTAACTCTCCAGTTCCGCCCCCGCCCCCCCACATTTCCCTGCCACCACATTCCCACCCCCACCTCGGCCAAGAAACTGCCTTTGTACATTTACTTATCCTAGATTTCATATATGGGAAGACATTTACTTTTTTAATAAATCATTTTATCGGGAGGTCTTAAAGCTCTTTTAACAATCCACATATCTATTATATGGAGTACATGTGTATGTATTCTGTCATCATCAATTCCAAAACATTTTGAGTCCTTGATACCTGCTCTTCCTTTTCCCCCCTCCCTCCCCCCCTCACTCTTAAAAACCCTTGATAGTTTACAAAATATCTTTATTTTCATATATCACATTGTCTGTTGTCTCCCATCACCCACATTTCTGTTGTTCATCCTTCTCGCAGAAGGGAGGGGGTGGTTGTAATTTGATTATTGCAATCACTTTCCCCTTTCTCCCCATTCTACCCCCATTCTACCCCCACCTTCCCTCTACTTCTATGATATTGCTACTCCCATTACTGTTGCCGAGGGATTTATCTGTCCTGGATTCTCTGTGTTGAGAGTCTTCTCTGCCCCAGTGTACATACTCTGGTCCAGCTAGATTTGTAAGGTAGAACAGGGGTTATAAAAGTGGGATGGAGGAAGTATTAAAGAACTGGTGGAATGTTGTGTTTTGTAGGTGCTTTGCTGTACCCTGGCTGACATATCCCTTCCTTGTGACCCTACTGTAAGGATACAGGAAGACATTAGGCACACACACACACACACACACACACACACTCCCAAGCTCACAAAAATATCAAAATAAAACAGAGTAAAGCCTGAATAAAATGGAAAGCAGAAAATATTTTTAAAAACTTAAATTTAAAATGAATCAAAAGGAAGATCAAGTGCCAGATTTTAACCTTAGTACTTCTGCAATAATCCACTTCCCAATGCATGCTGCATGATAGTAAGGCCATTCACGTGGCTGGTCTATGGTCAGAGTGGATTCATAAGGGGCATAATCCACATGTATTTCTCCTTCGCTTTTTTTAAAAAAATGGAAACAATTTTAGAATGGGTCACAAAGGAGATCAAATGATAATATAGTCACTTCAACCTAACTAATTCTGCCATAATAGATTTTATAATGCTCTCTGCCTGATCGCATGACTAGTCACATCCCTCAGGTATCACCACCAGGGATTCACTGGAGGCTTAATGCATGCAAGGCGTCTGCAAATGGACTTTAGGCTTCCACTGTCATCCATAGCACTCTGAAAAACAGGGATTCACAATTTGAGCTCTGATACAATTCTCTCCTTCAGAGTTGGATTTTACTATTTAAAACCTTTAGTTCGCACAGGCCAGAGTGCTTCTTTCATGTGGACTTCGTTGATAGCTCACTTACATGGTTTCTGCTTTAAAAACAAGTCTGTAAGACCCCAGAAATGATTCCTCCTGGGAGTCAGGCACCCTCTACTTTCCTCCCCACACTTTGCTGTAGCACCCAGATCTTCAGTGATCTGGGTGAGGGCAGTGATCTACATGAGGGCAAGTAGCAAGCAGGGCTATGGCATAAGAGCTAATGATCATTCTTAGATTGGGGCTAGAATTAAGTGCACTCTCAAAACCCATTCATATTATCTGTGACTTACTTAGGTTAGTGGTTCACTTTGGAGGCATCATAGTCATTTTACGTTCTCAATCACCTCTCTGCAGCATAAGGTAAATACCAAGCAAGTGTCTTTAATTTAGCCCAGGCACCTTTTCTTTGTAAGGCCTTCAAAGGAGATTAAGACGAGTGTATCACGGAGAGAATTTGTCTCCAGCCTTCCATTAATAGCAGAGACATGTTTAAGCACACTATGCTTTGATTTGATGCACACACCTATTAACGGAAGCTCGAGTTGCAATACCTTTTCCTTATTCTTATACTTCCAGGTCATTCAGCTCCTAAGTTTGCTGCGTCTCTGACATCACACTGAGGACCCAAAGAGCATGATGAAGGCAAAGAATCAAGGGAGCTTTGGAAAATGAGCAGCTGACGAAAGAAGGATCCCTTGCATTTAACCATTGGACACCCCATGGGTTCAGCGAGCACCATCCAGAAAGCTAAGTCTGCAGTAAACAGGTACCTTAAGCCCACTGAAAATTTAACCAAGTTAAAGTGTTTCCCAGGAATTCCTGCCTCCAGCCCTAAGCAGTGACATTTAAAAAAACATATTCTACGTTAGTTCCTGAGGCAAACTCAAAGCAACAAAAGGGTGACATGGAAGAAGCATAGAATGGTACCGCATTTGAGCTCTGATACAATTTGAGCTCTGTGGTGTGCAGCCCACCAGATCAGAATCATCTGGAAGATTTGTGCAAGTTTAGATTCCTGGGCTCACTCCAGCTCTGTAGAACTTGAGCCTGAGCCTGGGTCGCAGGAATCTGCATTTTTAGCAACTACCCAGGCGATTCCTCTCTCTGCTGACTATGGAGAACAGCTTGAAGAGTTTCAGGCCTGCTTATGGAGCAGAGCCACAAAGCTGTGCTCTTAATGATGGTGCTTCTGTATCAGCTAGAGAAGCCACGGGCTGTTGGCTATCTGGCTCACCTCTTGGACAGCCCAAGGGTTCCTTTCATTCGCCTGGTCCCAGTGTCCCATCCAGGCCTCCAACAGAGAACTTAAGCTTGCAAATCATGCTGGGACCCAAGGAGGCAACTGTGCAGAGTTTGCCATCCTGAGAGCTTGGCTCCAGGAACACTGTCTTTGTGGAATTTCTTCCTTATTGTGGCCTCTGGCCATTATGATCAAATTCCCATTTTAAAAAAAGTCAGGAGTTAGAAGAAGATAGCAGAGTCTGCAAAAAAAACCAATTCTTTTAGGGTGAGAGAAGAAAATGGAATATAGCAAGCTGTATCTAAAAAACTTTTTTGTCCTCTACTTATGAAATTGTAGACATTGTGGAATCTAGAGAAAGAGAGTCTTCCCACGCCCATTACAGTCTCAGAAACCCACTGGGGCAGTTCTTCCCTATCCTGTAGGTTTGCTTTGTGTCGGAATCAACTCAATGTCATGGCAGTAAGTGAGTGAGTCTGTGTGTGTGTGTGTGTGTGTGTGTGTGTGTGAGAGAGAGAGAGAGAGAGAGAGAGATATCATTATGCATTGAGTTGCTAATCACAAAGTCTACCATTCAAAACCACCAGCTACTCCACACGGGGAAACACAAGGCTATCTACTTCTGTAACAAATCATGTCCACAGAAACCTGCAGGGGCAGTTCTACCCCATCCTGTAGGTTGACATGAGTCAGAATGGACTTAAGAGCAGTAAGTTTGGTTTTCGTTTGTTTGCTTGTTTGCTTTCACTTATAAAATCAAGTCAGACAGTCTTACGAAGGGCAAAAGGTTGTCTTAGGTTGTGCTAGCAAGTGCAGGCAGGCAGTGTCTCTTCTCAATGATGAATCTCTGTCAATTAGACATTGTTCAATTTCTCTAGAAAAAGTGGAAAGGGTGAGGAGGAGAAAGCACGCGTGCTCAAAGTCATCATGAAAAGAACTCAAAGTTTCAGAGGCAGCTTAAAAGGTTGACCATTAGGTGTCTCATTCTATCAGTTCAAGTTTGTTGGATTTCTTTATTTTAAAAATAAAGGTTATATTTGATTCATTGGCATGCATTCTGCAAAGTTGTGCTTAGCTGTGGTGAGGCCACCAAATACTATTACCAACTTTCAGTGTTTGAATTGGAGTTCTCAATGAGGCTTGTGATACCCTTCGTACCCCCAAACCCACTACCTTGGAATCCCTCCTCGTCCAAAGCAACTTATCCAGGATCCCTGTGACTGTCAGTCTTTATGGGAACAAAAAGCCTCGCCTTTTCCTGATAGGCAGTTGGTGGATTCAAACTGCTGACCTTGTGGTTAGCACCCCAAGGCATCATGGTACTGTGTTAGTCTAGGTAGACTAGAGAAACAAATCAACAGAAACTCTTATGTGTATGAGAAAGAGATTTATCTGTAAGAGGAATGGAACATTGAGAAAGCATCCCAACCCAGTCCAGTCAAAGCCCACAAGTCTGATATTAGCCCATATGTCTGAAAGTCTTTTTTCCGACTCACTGACCACATGCAATGATGCCAAAGGCAGAATGATCACAAGCCAGTAGGAGGAAAGTCTTTGGACCCGGTGGTGGTGTAAGCATCTCGGCACTGGCAGGAGTCTCCATGTGGCTTCTCCAGGTCCAGGTTTCTGGCCACATCAGGGTAGGGCCATGTGGCTGCTCTTCAGGAATGTCTCACAAAGAGCCAGCCTTGTCAGTGGAGTCTCTCAGGAAGCTAGTGTTGTCAGTAGAACATCTCCAAGTGAGTGAACTGAGAGAGCTCATGTCTCCACCTCCAAGACAGATTGACAACATTTCCCAGAATTCTCAGGAGAAGGTCATGCCCACACAGGGGTCTCATGGGCTATCTCCAGATTGACAGGCTAGACTCCACCCCTACACTCCAAATCCTCAAATTGACACCCGGTGACTGCCACAGGCACTAGGCCACCAGCAGGCCTGGATATCACAGAATAACTGAGAAAACCCATTTCTGGCAGGAATGGACTAGGAGTCCTCGAGTGGCTTGGCAAATCCCCCAGGGTCCCACGGCTTGGAAACACGTGGCCCCACGCTGTCTCAGTCATTCAGTCGACGGAGCTCCATGCCGATGCACAACACCAACTCATGAGCACTGCTAACAACTACACTGTCTGGTGTTAAGACACGCCGCTGTGCTTTGGATGGGAGCGGACAAAGGAACACTCTTTCCAGAGTATGGACGGGGCCAAGGAACAGGCAGCTAAAAGTCTGAAACTGGTTTACATGCGAGCCTGCCAGGATAAGACATGAAAAGGAACCAGGGACCCAAGTGGAGCCTGGATGTAATTAAGCGCTTGGCCACTAGCCAAAGGATGGGGGTTCTAACCCACCAGCCTCACCATGGGTGAAAAGACCTTGTGACCTTCTCGAGTGCCGAGGATAGCTGAGGAAACCCTGAAAGACTGTTCTACTCTGTCCTACAGAATCAATGTGAGTCGGAACCGAACCGATTCCGTGACAGGTGTCCATGAGGGGTCTGGGCAAATTAACTGCCCTCTGGAATACAGTACAGTTTACAAACAAGCCAGGCAGCAGGTGACGATGATCATCAGTGTGCAAGGCCATGCCCGGTCAGCAAATTCTAGCAGCTTGTTAGAACAGTGCCCCCTTCCTCCATGGCATCTGCCTCCAGATTTCCAAGGGACACAAGAGAACCCAGCAACAGCACCCCCCCTCCCCTCCGCACCCCGTAGCACGCCAGCCATTCCCCAGATTCCATCCAGCTAATTATCAAGCACCAGTCGTGCTTCTGTGGGAGAGGGCTGAAAGCAATTTTGTAAGTCCCTGTGTTTTCCTTAATAGGAATTCCTCATTTTAGCTGGGTCAGAGAAGCATAGGGTAATTGCAAGCTCTTACTAGTGTAAGAGGGAGGTGGCGATGGGGAACAGGGAAGAAGCTCATGCAGGTTCTCGAGCCTTGAGGAAGGGAGATGGGGAGCCGGAAAGAAGGCACATGTGGCTTTTACTTGTTTAAGTAAAAGATACTGGAAGAGTAGTTTAGCTCTCCCAAAGGACTCCATCAGGGAATCCTGGACGGTGTTCTTTGCATTAAATACAAAAGTCAACTGACTTCAACCACTTTACAACCAATACACCAAACAAGTTGGTGGCAACTCAGTCCCCTAGAGCCCTTCCTAAACGATAGATGGGAAAGAATACAGACTGTTCATTCATTCACTTAGGAAACACTCAGCAGGCCCTGAGGTCTCTGCAGGATGGAAGGGCCACCTTTCCTCTGGTGCACTGTAGAAAAGGACCCCTTGCGACGTTGGTTCAATCACTGCAAGGTCAACAGTTTTGAAAGCAGCCATCCCTCCTCACAGGAAAGGATCGACATAAAGATTTGCAGTCTTGGGTGATGCTGGGGGGTGCATTGTGCTGTCTGAGAGGGTCTCCATGAGCCAGCATGGATCCCATCTTTGACACCTGGGGAGTGTTGTCTGCTGCCGTGCATCTGCTCCGATTCATCATGACCTCAAGCACCCCAGAAGGACCTGCCCAGCCGTTCTGCGCCGTCCTCGAGGGGGGCTGCAATACAGATCGCTGTTGTGGCAGTGACCTCATCTGGTGACAATTTGAGGATGAGGAGGGTAGAGGCGGCGTCTAGCCTGTCAATCCAGAGATAGCCCATGAGACCTCTGGGTGGGCATGGCCTCCTCCTCTGAAAATTCTGGGAAATCTCGAGCTTTCTGTTTAGAAACACGAGACAATCACTCCCTTGGAAACACTCGACTGACAATGCTGGCTCCCTGAGACATCCCTGAGGAGAAGCCACAGGGACCTACCCTACTACGGCCAGAAACCTGGACCTGAAGAAGCCACGTGGAGATTCCTGCCAGCGCTGAGATGCTCATGCCACCACTGGATCCATAGACTGCTACCCACTAGCCTGTGGTCATCCTGCATTTGGCTTCATTGCATGTGTTCAGTGAGTCTGAAGGACTTTGTAGATTGCTGTCAGACATATGGGCTCATGTCAGACTTAAGACTTTGGACTGGGCTGGGCTGGGATGCTTTCTCAATGTTCATTTCCTCATGTATATAAAGCTCTCCCTTATATACATGCATGTCTACCCCTTCATTTATAAGCGCTCTTAAAACTCACTGCCGTAGAGTTAATTCCCAACTCACAGTGAACCGATAGGTCAGGGTAGAACATCCCCTGTGGGTTTCTGTGCTAAGAGTTGTACGAGCCCCCAATAAAGTGATTTTTTTAAAAACCCCAAACTTTATGGGTGTAAAAAACCTCATCTTTCTCTCCGGAAGCAACTAATGGTTTCAAGCAGCTGACCCTGGAGTTAGCAGTCAGAGGTATAACCCACTACGCTACCAGGGCTGCCATTTATAAGCTGCATAGTAATGATAATAATGATCCCTTTGTCTTCTCTGATAGGTTTTGGCGAGTCAGTGAATCACTGCAGAAGAGAGAAAGATGGACGAGCAGAAAAGCGAAATAGAGGGAAACAGAGAGACCCGATTCCTTTCGAAGAACTCGATATCCAGGCTTCTTTCTGTGAATGTGGCAGTGGCCTGGAGGGTGCTAAAGGGGCATGAGAGCATTGTTCAGCTTGCTCTTGCCTCCATGTTCTCCGTCAAGGACTAACTACAGCCTTTCACTTTTATGAGCCATAATTTGCATGTAGGGTCCTATCTGAATCACATTTATTTTAAAGTTGGAAAGGATTTAAAGACCCATTTGGCAGATTTGTTTTCAATTTATTAACTAGCTTCCAAATATATTTAGAACATGTCACAGTCCATAGACGATATAAACTCCAAGGAACAAATGAGGCCATTAAAGGAAGACAGGGAAGGGAAATCAATTTCTTTAAAGAGAAAAAACAGGATTCCTATTTTTAAAAGTAAAACCAGGCTAAAAAAAATTTATCATGATAACAGAATTGGGCTCTGGTTAAGCTTGCGCTTGGTATCCCCGAAAAGAATATTAAAGGGAAAAAATCAAGATGTCTGAAAACAGCCTTTGTTGGAGAGGACAAGGAACACCAGACCCTTACCTTCTTGTGTTGGGAACGCAAACAGGCACACTCCCCTAGAAAACAATTTGACATTACTGAGCGAAGTTGAGGCTATGCAAACTCCATGACCCAGAACCTTCCACTCCGGGGTATCTGGCCTAGAGCATCCCTTGCATAAACATGCCAGGAGACACAGACAAAATGCTCATATGCAGCCTTGTCTGTTTATAACAGCGATAGCTGGAGACAACCTATGGGTCCATTGAGATGAAAGCAGGGAGGTGAGCGGTGGCATGCTCACACAACAGACTTATATATGCTGTGAAAAGAAAGCAAGTCCAGCTGCATACAGGAAATGGGAGCTACATTTTTAAAAAAGTTGTAGAAGACTATACACATTTAAGGTAGCATTTTTATAAAGCTGTTTTACAAGCAAATTATATATACACTTAAGAACCAATAAACCAAGCCCACTGCAACTGAGTCGATAGGGTTTCTGAGCCTGTAAACTAGGGGTTCTTAAACTTTTTAACAAGGGGCCAGTTCACAGGCCCCGGATGAGTTGGCTTCTAAGCAGGACAGCAGTGGTGGCAAAAACACCTGGCAGGCTGGATAAATGTCCTCAGTGGGCCACATGTGGCCCTTGGGCCTTAGTTTGAGAAACCCTACTGTAAATCTTTAAGGAGACAGACAGCCTCTTCTTTCTCCCTTAGAAGTGCAGCTAGGCTTGAACTGAGGGTCAGGACAGTGCCTAACCTATAGCACCGCTGATTATTTGTGCACGCGCACACACACACACACACACATATAAAAGACTACTTTTAGGGTGCCCAATAAATGGTATGTCTGGTAGGCATTGTTCTGCCTTTGCGAATGAGTGATATGGAAAATTTTGTCCTATCACCAGTTCCAGTCACTTACAAAGTTTAATGTATACAGGGCAACAACCCATGTTTATGATCTGAAAAGCTAGACTAGTAGAATTTCTTTTTCTCAACCATGTGGCATTGACGAAGAATAGCGCCAATTGTCTTAAAGACATCTTAAACAAGCACACCGCTGAGTGAAGGGTCCACGTGGAAGACACACACCAGCCTGTGTGACCCAAGGACTGCAAATAATAAAATCCAAATCCCCCCAAAAAGAATGGTACCAGAGTTTGAATTCTGAACCCCTGGTTTACAGGAGACTGTGGAAATCTGTGGGGGCCCCAAATCCCTATGCAGGGTCCTCACATGGATTAAATCTCCTAACCATAGTCAAGAGATGTGAAAAACCTTTCTGTTAGAAAGTATTTTAAAGTTAGCAATGAGGAGAGGGAGTTACATAGGCTAAAATGTAACCTCCTACTATTTGATGTCCCTTCAGGCCCATTTTAATATTCTTCAAGTTTTTCTTATTTTCTGCGTTCTTTTCCTTAGAGGTTTTGTCATTGTTTTTGTTTGTGTTTTGTTTATGTGATTGTGTCCTGTTGGGGTTTTTTTGTGCATGAAGTTCAGAATCCATAGAGACAGTAACTGAATTGATAGTTGCTCGACACCACAAATTGATAAGTGGGATATACAGAAGGCAAATCACCTGTGCACATCGAGAGAATTCACCAAGAGAGTAAAAAGAGAGCCCACTGACTGGGAAAACATCTGTGCTAAATGACACATCTGACAAAGGCCTTATTACTAAAATCGATAAGACTTTGAGAACTTACAATAAGAGAAAAACTAACTGCCCACCGAGGAGGCATGCAAAGAACCTGAACAGAAGTTTCAGAGGGGCAGAAATCTGAATGGCCAATAAGCCTATGAGAAAATATTCCCAATCATCAGCCAGAAGAGAAATGCAAATTAAAACAAGATAACACCTAACACCCTCAAAAATAGCCCAATTTACAAAGTCAGAAAGCAACAAGTGTTGGAGAGGCTGTGGTGAGACTTGTAAGTATGTACAGCCACTATGGAAATCAAAGACGAAGGGTGTACAGCAGAGCAGTGGGGGTGGGGGTGGGGGTGGGGAGGCAGAGCAGGTAGGTTCCAAGGGAGTGCAAATGATAGACTTCGGCGTCAGGATGTGACACTCCATTGGACTAGACTGGAGGACACTCCTAGAGGTCGACAAACAGATCTGGAACTATTTACAGACTTTTTAATCTTAATTTTATTTTTTATTTTTTGTCATTGGCTTTTTTAGTTGTCAATTCATTTTCACTTGCTTTGTTTGGCTATGTCTTATTTTTTGGTGCATGTTGTTATTTCTGCAAGTCTATCTAGATAAGATAGGCTTGATGAACAGTCTGGGGGAGAAACAATGGGATCAATGGTTCTGGGCAGACAGCGGGGAGGGAGAGGTGGGGAAAAGGAAGTGGTGTTGGCCAATTCAGGGACAAGGGAACAAGTGATCCAAAATCATTGATAATAAGGGTGTGAGAGGTCTGGTAGGGATTGATCAAGGGTAGGGTAATCAAGAGATATTACTGAAACCCAAATGAAGGCTGAGCATGATAGCGGGACAAGGGAAAATAAAAAGAAATGGAAAAACTAGGGGACAAGGGACATTTAGAGAGGCCTAAATACAGGTATGTACATAAGTAAATATATTTATATATGATGATGGGGTATAGATCTACATGCATATATTTGTAGGTTTAGTATTAAGGTAGCAGACGGACATTGCGCCACCACTCAAGTACTTCCTCAATGCAAGAACACTTTGTTCTAGTAAATTGGATTCCATGATGATCACCTTCCTGACATGATTGCTGAAGACAAATGTGTACATCAGAAAACATGGTGAAGAAAGCTGATGGTGCCCAGCTATCAAAAGATAGCCATCTAGCTCAGAAGCAACAAAGCCCACAGGGAATAAGCACACCAGCCTGTGTGATCATGAGGTATCAAAGGCTTCAGGTATCAGGCATAAAAGAACTAAAATTTATATTATTATAAATGTGGGAGAGTACAGATTGGGGACCCAAAGCTCACCTGTAGGTAAAGCGACATCCCCTTACAGAAGGGTTGCTAGTGTAGCCAGTCAGGGTGCAGTGTAGCAATGATGAAACGTACAACTTTCCTCTAGTTCTTAAATGCTTTCCTCAACACCCCTCAGCCCCCATCATGACCCCAATTCTATCTTACAAATCTGATTAGATCAGAGGATATACACTGGTACAGATAGGAATCGGAAACATAGGGAATCCAGGACAGATGATTCCTTCAGAATCAGTGGTGAGAGTGACTGTACTGCAGGATGGAGGGAAGGTGTGGTAGAAAGGGCGTACTGATTATAAGGATCTCTATACAACCCTCTCTCTGGGGGAAAGACAACAGCAAAGTGGATGAAGGGAGACATCGGAGAGTGCAAGTGTTCATGAGGGAGGGGAGGGCGGGAAGGGAGAGGTAAAACTGAGGAGCTGATACCAGCTTCTATTTGCTTAAATAGAAGCAAATGTTTTGAGAATGATGAGGGCAACAAATGTACAAATGTGCCTGACATACATACAATGGATGCATGTATGGGTTGTGATAAAAGTAGTACAAACCCCCAATAAAATATTTTTAAAAAACAGAGCATAAGTACAAATGCACTTAGTACATTTGAATGATGGATTGCTATAAGATTTATAACAACCACCCCCAATTAAAATGATTTTTTAAAAAATAGAATAAAAAATAATTACCTAGGGGCATGGCACAGGACAATGTGGGGGAGTGGGGAGCTGGCAATAAGGAGGACCAGAAAAAAATGTTCAGAAACTGATTGTGATGATCAATGCACAACTCTTCTTAATATGAATGAATGATCACAATTCATGTATATGTGAATTGTATGCCAATAACACTACTAAAAAATGAAGGGCTGGTTAGCAGCAAATAATTCAGACTAGCTTTGGCATGGTGAGGAAACACATGGAGATTTTGGTATCAGTGAGGAACTCAAGATATAGTCAATAAAACTAGTAGAAAGATGAATTTTACAGATAGTAATTTCATTATTATTAAATGAACAAAACCCACTGCCATTGAGTTGATTGTGACTCATAACCACCCTATGTGCAGTTCTGGGGCTATAGATCCTTTCTGAAGCAGACCACCCCAATGTTCTCCCTCAGGGCAGCTTCTTCACTGTCATAGAGTCCATGCCAACTCATTTTTACCCAATAGGACAGGCTAGAACTGCCTCTGTGACTGCCACTGTTTATGGGAGTAGGGTCTCCTATCTTTCTCCAGAGTCACTACTGGTGGTTTTGAACTGCTGATCTTGGGGGTCGCAGCTCCACAAGGTCAGCAGTCCAATACTTAATCCAACACTACCAGCAGGGCTCTTTCCAGTCTTCTTAAATGACACAGAATCTGTGCTTCTTCCATTGTATGTCTCATCTAGGGCATACACATAGTTTTAAAAGACAAATTCTGATATATGATATGATGAAATACTACATGGCCACCAAAGGAATGAATTCTGTTACTACTATCAATGTGGAAAGCTCTGAAGTCAAACTGGTAGGTTTAAGAAATAAGCCAAAGAACAATAACATACTACATTTCCATCACTATAACAGTAGACAAGAAATTTTTTAAAAAAACCGAACTCACAAAATTATTTGAGGTGCATATTTGTTGTGTACCTTTTATTTGTCCCTCTAGCCCACTGTTCTCTGCTCCAGGAGGATGACCTGTATAAATATATCAGCAGTCTCTGACATTCCTTCACTTCCTATAGGAATTGATCAAAGGGAAGTTTTTCCAAAAAGTGGAGAGAAGAAGAGAGGAATGGAGAAGGAGTTTGGTATGTATATTATGAGTTTCTTCCTTGTGATCCCTAAGGATTGGCTGTATTTCTCCTTGAAGATATCCATCCCTGGAGCACTTTCTACAGCATCCTAGCTGGGTCTGGATTTTCCCATGTTTCCTTGCCCCTCAGGTCTATGAATAGTCTATTCCGCTGCTGCTTCTATCCCCAAGGCCCTCCACAGTCTCTTGTGGTTTCCCTACATGCTCCCCACACCTTGTAAATAGTCCCTTTATTAAACTCAACCTCAATTATCCTTGTTGGTGTGTACCATCTGTTTCCTGCTGGGATCTCAACTGATACAATTCTATGTAGATATACAAGCATAGAAAAAGGACTGAGAAAAACCATACTGAAAGGTTAGCACTGGTTAATACTGGAGAGGGAAGCCTGGATACAAAGATTAGGGTTCTAATTTCTGTGTGCCATTTATCTTATTTATTAGGGGATGTATTCCCATCTTTGGGGGTCAAAACAAAAATATAAGAGCATGAGAAACAGTAGAAATTAGAAATCACATGCTGAGTATGTCAGTACATACAGTAATCTGGGTCCTATTGTCTCTACCTCCTGGTGCCACGTAGTACATTTTCATATGGACGGTTGGCAGTGTGCTCTAGCACACTTCAGGAGTCAAGATTTCATCAGAAGCAAAGTAGATGTCGAGAAGTTTTAGTGTTCAGAAGGAAACCACCTAGAAAGGGAGAGCAAAGGTGGCCCCGGTTGACTACAGATGTAGTAATTACTGGGTTGTCTTTCTGGCTCCTGGGCTGCACTGTTTCCCCATGATTGTGAACCCAGACCAGGGACCTCAAACTTTTTAAACAGGGGACCTGTTCACTGTCCCTCAGACCGTTGGAGGGCTGGACTACAAAAAAAAACAATGAACAAATTCCTATGCACACTCCACACAACTTATTTTGAAATAAAAAAACAAAATAGGAACAAATGCAATATCTAAAATGAAGACCAAGTAAAGTTACATCAACAAACTTAGCAGTATTTCAATGGGTACCATGGACCTGCTTTTGACTAATGAGATGGTCAATGTCCTGTTCCATATCTGTCACTGCTAGTCATAACAAGTTTTGCAAGTGTGCATCAGTTAGTCTAGATCTGGTGGAAGATTTCAGATGCAATTCTGGAAAAAGCCTGTTCACAGACATAAGTGCTGTCAAAGATGGCTGCCATGTTGACTGCACGGCTCCTGAGATTAGGATGTGTCTCAGAGGGGAGAGGAATAAAAATTAGGAAGGCTGCTGGACTTGAATGCGTCTTTCAGAGAGTCACAATGCTGCAGACAATTCCATTTGGTAAATTGTATCCACATTTTCAATGTCAATAGAAAATGGGTAATGGAAAAGCTTAATGTCCTGTTCATGGGGATGAAGCTCTTTAAATCTAAATCAGAACTCCTTTTGCAACTTTTCCAGTGACTCCACACATGTTTGGTTTGAGAATGCAAACAGATTTTGAGATGGCAGAAATGTTCCTCCTTCACTTGTTTGAGGATGTCTAATTTTACTTCAAACGCTTTTACATATAATTACATATCATAGACAAGCTTCCCCTTTCCTTGAAGTTGCACATTGACATTGTTGAGTAACTCTGTTATATCTGTCAGTAAGGCAAGGTGCCATTTCTATTCTGCATCATTGAGCTCTGATACTTCTTTGTTTTTGGCATGCAGAAAAGCTGTAACCTGTGGAAGTAAGTCACAAAAATGTTTCTAAACTCTCTCAACTCGGCCAACAGACTTCTGTGGGTAAGACATCTTCATAGGCAACATTTAGCTCAGACAAATTCCTGAACTTGTCTGTGGTTTAGTGCATTCGCTCTAATGAAGTTAACACAAGATACCACCATTTTCATACGGAGTCCCACTTCAGTGATTTACTACATGATGCTTGTTGGTGGATGAGGCAGCGTATGGCTATTGGATGAGAATGGTTATGCTTGTCCATTTCTTGGTTAATGCAAGCAAATTACTCCTTTCTTAGATCCCACCATGCTAGGGGCTAGTTTAGCCCTGTCCAGCTCCAAACCATTCAGTTTGGCAAACCTTTCATAGATATCCTCTCCTGTAGTTGTTCTTTGATGCTTTGCAACACAGCAAGCTCGTCTGTGATTTCAAGATAGTCATTCATCCCACGAATAAAAATTAGAAGTTGTACAGAGTCACTAACGTCATTTCTTTCACCGAGTGCCAAGGAAAAATAGGAAAGTTTTTTTTTTGTGGAGTTTTGCAAATGCTGATGCATATTGTCTCCCACTTCCTCATTCCTTCGTGTAAATGTAGGTCCTGAAAGACTCACTGTACTAAATAAATCAGCCTTCTCTGGACATATCTCTTTGGCAATAGAAGGAGGGCATTCTTTAGCAAATTTTCCCTCCACAAATGATCTGCCAGTGCACACTATTAGCTTGACAACTTGAAAAGTTGCTCGCAGTGATGAAATATTTAGCTGCTTCTGCTTCACAAAAATATGCATTTAGCTGAGTTGTCAATGTATTTTTCAGTTTTAATATTTTATCTTTTCTCACTTCTCTGAACAAGCAATCATATTTATCTTTGTGTTGAGTTTGATAATGTTGACGCAAATCATGTTCTTTGAACAAGGACACTATATTCTGTCATATCAAACACAGCTCTTTCCTTGTACAGCATGAAAAAGTAACCATAAGTCGACCGTTCTTAGAATATCCTACACCCTGAGGCAATTTTTCTCTTTCTTGGTATCATTGTTTTCTAGGGATTCCAAATTGTTATTAGTAAAATATCTATCTATTTATCTATCTATCTATCTATCTATCTATCTATCTATCTATCTATCTATCTATCTATCTATCTACAGTGCTACAAAAACAATATACCAGCAATAACCAGCAATAACTTTTCCCACACAGAGACATACAGACTTCACTGCCCATCAGTGCAGTCTGATCAGTGTCCACCAATGCTGCCTTGCCAGTCCACATCATCCTCACTAGTGCCCATGTTGGTGGAACTCCACTTTTACCTCAGGCTCACACTGGTTGTGGTGTGGTATGAGAAGACCCATGTGCTCAGATTCCACTGCAGTTAAAAAGAAGGCACGTTGTGTCATTTGCCTATCACAGGTTGTTAATAAGCTTTCCTCCGATCCTGGCGCCATGTTATTCTTCATAAAATCTGCTTCTCTCAGCTTATAGAATTAATATAAGAAGATATAACCCTGATGCACGTGTTTTCAGATTTTAACCCATGTAGTATTACCCTCTTTTGTCAGCACAAATGCCTCTTGATCTGCATACAGGTTCCTGATGAGCACAACTAAATGTCCTGGAATTCCCATTCTTCTCAAGGCTATCCACAGTTTGCTATGGTCAGCAGTTCTCAACCTGTGGGTCGTGACCCCTGTGGGGGCCAAACAGCCCTTTCACACGAGGCACCCGATTCTTAACAGTAGCAACCTTACAGTTATAAAGTAGCAACAAAAATAAGTTTATGGTTGGGGGGAGGAACTGTATTAAAGGGTTGTGGTGTTAGGAAGGTTGAGACCCACTGGTCTACACAGTTAAATGCCTTTGCATAGTCGATGAAAGAAACACAAGTAAACATCTTTCTGGTGTTCTCTGCTTTGAGCCAAGATCCATCTGACATCAGCAATGATATCTCTTGTACCACATCCTGTCCCAAATCAGGCCTGGATCTCTGGAAGTTCCCTGCTGTATACTGCCGCAACTCTTGTTGGATGAGCTTCTTCAAAATCTTACTTTCTTATGTTACTATGATAATATTCCATGATTTGCCCATTACACTGGGCCACCTTTCTTTGTACTGGGTAGAGCTATTGATCTCTTTAAGTCAGTTGGTCAAGTTGTTGTTGTCCAAATTACTTGGCAGAGTGAGTGTCCTTCCATTGCTTCATCAACTTCTTGAAGTATTTCAATCGGTATTTCATCAATTCCTGGAGCACTGTGTGTAGCAAATGCCTTCAGTGCAGTCTAGACCTCTTCCTTCAGTACCATGCGTCCTTGATCATGTTTCCTCTTTAAGTGGCTGAACATTGAATGGTTATTTTTGGTATAATGACTTTGTATATTCTTTCCATGCTACCCACAGCACTCAAAATTTCCCCCATAGGATCTCTCAACATGCGCAATATGGGCTTGAAATTTTTCTTGAGTTCTTTGATTTAAGATCTGTTGAACAGACTCTTCCTGTTTGGTTTTCTTATTCTAGGCTTTCGCAGATGTCTTTATAGTACTTTATTTTGTCTTTTCAAGTTTCCATTCAGCTCTTGACTTTATCACTTCCTCTATGTGTCCCAGATACTCTGTGATGAAGAGCAAGTTTCAGAGTCTCTTCTGACATCCACTTCAATGTTTTCTTTCTTCCCTCTTTTTTTTTAAATGGCCTTTTGCTTTCTTCATGTCTGATGTTCTTAATGCCATCCCACAGCTCATCAGGTCTTCTGTCATTAATGTTCAATGAGTCAAATCTGTTCTTGAGATGATCAAAGAATTCAGGCGGGATTGACTCAAAATGGTATTTTGGCCATTGTCGACTTGTTTTAATTTTCTTCAGCTTCAATCTGAACTTACATACAAACAATTGATGGTCTGTTTCACGGTCAGTCCTTGACCTCATTGTAGCTGCTAACATTGAATCTCTCCCTTACTTTTCCTCTCCTAGGTAATCCATTTGATTTCTGTGTATTCCATCTGGGGAAGTTCATATGTATTTTGTGCTGTTGAAAAAGAAGGGGTCTGCTGTAAAATTAACTGTCTTACAAAATTCTATCATGTGACCTACAACCTCATTTCTATCAAGAAGCCCATATTTCCAACTACCTTTCCTCCCTCTTGTTTTGATCCTTTATATTCCAATTGCCAATAATTATCAATGCATCTTGATTGCATGTTTGATCAATTTATCTTTGAAGAGATTGGTGAAATTCTTCATCACTAGCTCTAGTGGTTTGGTGCATAAATTTTAATAATAGTTATATTGACTGAATTTCCTTGCATTTGGTAATACAGATGGCACTGTACTTCAAGATCTTGAAATGTCCCTTTTAAAGATGAGTGCAATGCCATACCTCTGGAATCTGTCATACCTAGAATAATGAACCATACAATTTTCTGGCTCAAAATGGTCAATACCAGTACATTTCAGCTCACACATGTCTATGATATTAATCTTCCTGCATTCCATTTCACTTTTGACAACTTCCAATTTTCTGACAGTCATATTTCATACATTCCAAATTCCAGTTATTAACAGATTCTTTCTTTTTTTTATTTAATAAAACTCCTATAATATAAAATTTAAATGATAATGTCTGGGGTTTATTCCTTGAAGCATACAATATTATCTATGAAACCACAGTGGTTAACAAGATTCCATATTCAATTCAACCACGGGGCAGTTACCAAACTCATTTAATTGCATGCATAAATTATTTGTATTTTACTGTATATAAGCTTCATTTTATTTCCCGTCAATAATACC
>PVJH01022277.1:0-36948 GCA_004026705.1 Nesogale talazaci | reverse complement strand
ATCAGGAGCACTCTTTACCAACCTAAGACAGGCCATGGTGACATTAGAAGGCCATTGACCGATGACGGGTAAGGACTGAGTGTGTGTCCTGACAACCTAAGACAGGCGGAGTTCCCGGGAGGATATTACTTGAAAAAATAAAAAAGGGGGACCTGTCAGGAGCCGGCCGGCCCAGACATGCTTGACCTGGCTACAGGCCTGAATATGCCTGAACTCTGTTGCAGTTTGTTGCCTGGGGTTTGTAGTTTGTCGCCTTTGTAACTGTAAACAGCCCTGGCCTCTGAAGCCTGACTTGCAGATGTGCTGCCATTCACTTGCTAATTTTGAAGATCACGATATGCTAATTGCCTAAGCTTGCTTGCCCTATAAAACTGGCTTACTTCTCACAAATCAAAAAAAAAAAAAAGAACCCCACCCCATCCCAGAAAAGGTGTAACTACTGACACTATGTATGTATGTATGTATGTGTACATTATGATGAGTGCTGTATGAGTCCCCAATAAAATGAATTAAAAAAATATTTCCAACTATTTTAAAAAAGGCAAAATCTTTCATCTTCAACCTAATGAAAAGCAATAAAAAATAATTAGTCCAGCATATTTATAAACTTATGTTCTGTACAAAACACATATTTTATTAAGATGAACATCTGAAAACACATCCACCTATACATAATTGGATGAGCTATTGATAAACAGATATATAGATGTAGATATATTTCTGACAGTATAGGAGGAGTTCAAAAAGTTTGTGGTAAAGTGGAAATGAAAAGTAATGGAAATTTTTACAAATTTTGTAGTGTGTCCATGCGCATCAAAATGCTTACTGAGGAATTCTATTATTTCATGCAAAACCTGTAATAAATTTAGAAATTGTACAAACAGAAAAAAAGAATACTGTGCGATTTAAAATCAGGAAAACACTTGTATCAGAGTGGCATCTTTGGACAAAAATATTCAATCTGTATGGTGAGCAAACAATCCAAGAGGATGAACTGTATGAAAAATAACTTGGTAGAAAACAAAACGAACAAAAAAAGGGCTGAGCCCGGTGGCATAAGTGGTTGAGTGTGGGACTGCAGCCCGCAGGCTTGGCAGTTCAAATCCAGCAGCGGCTCTCAGCAGCAACATTGGGTAGTGCCCATGACCACCAGAGGCAGTGAAGCCTGCCCCCCACTCCTGGAAAAAAAGACAACAAGAAAAAAGAAAAAGCACTTGATATCAGAACTGGAAGAAGTCTTGTTATTAAAAACATTTGACATGCACACAACGCAAATTTTGCTAATTGAAAATGAGGATTTGAAGCACTTGCTGCTGAAAACCTAAGACTGCAACCTTCAGAATGGATTGAAAAACAATGTAAACAAAACCCAAATCCTTACAACTGGATTGGTACATAAGATCACAATAAATGGAACAAAGACTGGAATTTTCAAGGATTTCACCTTGCTTGGATCCAGGATCAGTGTTTCCCGAAGCAGTAATCAAGAAGTCAACCCAAAGGAGGTATTTCATGAGGCAAGCCTGCTGCAAAAGACCTCTTTGCAGTAAGAGAGAGCAAAGTTTTCACTTCAAAGGCTAAAGTGTTCCTGACCCTACCAGGATATGTTCAGCCACAGCATATGCATGTTTAACTTGGGTAATGATTAAGGAGTACCAAAGGAGATGTGAAATATTTGTATTATGGTGGTGTGGTTGTGGTTTGGGGTCATTGAAGGTACGATGTTCTGTCATAAGAGCAGACACATCTGTCTTGGAAAAAATACAACCAGAATGCTCCATAGAATCCAGGAGACTAGACTTTCTCTCACATCTATTAGACAGTCTTCAGAGGTGGGACATCATGTTTGGTTGGCAAAGTAGGTCAGCAAAATAGAAGACCCTCAGCTCAATGGGTGGATACAGTGGGTTCAATAATAGGCTCAAACAACAATGTTGAAGATTGGTCAGGACCATAAAAAATACTTGAAGGCACATAACAGTGCACATGTGTGTGTGTATAAAGCTATAGTCATTGATTTCAAAGTCCTGTACTTTTGAAACACAATGAGGTAGAAACCAGCTTCCCCTAATCTGACTACCCCTGGCCAGTGTTTTGTATTGTTCTTTTCAAGGCCAAATGTGGCGACAATCTAGCTAGACCCTCTTGTACATGGCTCCATCACCTTCACTATTGTTCCCACATTTCACTTTTGGAAGGGCCTCAGAGCCCTGTCAGCTTAGTGGGCTGCTAAACATAAGGTCAACAATTAGAGTTTGACTTGGACACTCATAGGGGCTGTTCTACTCCATCTGATAGAGTCATTATGAGTTGCCATTGACTGGATGGCAGTGAGTTTTGAGGTTTTTTTTTATTGATTTCTCTTTTTGCTTTTCTTGTTTGTGGTAAAATTATTGTTAGTCACTAAAGATGGCAAGTCTATATTTGTTTTACTTTTCTCCCCTTTTTAAGTTTTACCCACTCAGACCACTATTTTGATTTGAGTGATAAGTAATAATCACACTGTATATGTTTATGCAATCCATCTCAATATATGAAATCCACTGGACAAAGAAACTCTGCCACATCCATACAATGAAATAGTAGGACACCTCTCTGAAGCCTCACAAGACATAGGAAAAAGGAGAAAACATCATGCTTAGAACATTTAGTCAATGATACAATGATAGATATTTAATACTACTATTATAATAAGGAAAAGTAAGAAATAGAAACACGATTTATACATCAAAAAATGACATGGATAAATATCAGGAGGCAAGAGACAGAAGAAGGAGCAGGAAGAGGGGATGGATGGGATATTGAGAACAGAGGGAGAAAGCATGGTGGTATAAAGAGAACCACGTAGATAGAGTGATTAAAAAGGTTATTGGTGATTTCATTTCTTGAGATGGGCTGTGTGAATACATACTGTGGATGTGAAAAAAAGACCTAAACAACTTCCAGATCCCTTATCCATCAAACCCAAATATTGGTCTGAGTGGCTTAAGTAAGAAAATAAATGGAGGTAAGGGGGGATTGATCACAAGGATCAATCTATAACCACCTCCCAGGGGGACAGCTAATGGAGAAGTGGATGAGGGGTGATGGTGGACATTGTAAGATATGGAAAAGAAAATCTACAACTTACCAAGGGTTCATGAGGGAGGTCTGGCAGGGGATGGAGCGTGAGAAATGGGTAGCTGACAGCAGGGGCACAAGTGGGAAGAGAATATGTTGAAAATGATCATGGAAGCATATGTGCAAATGTTCTAGACACACTGGATGAATGTATGGATCATGATAAGAGTTGTAAGTGCCCCCCCAAAAACATTTGAAAAAAAGGAAAAGAAACTGAAATAAATATTGAGTGTTCAGTGGCAAACAAGTACATCTTAGACATCCCGGACACCCTGGCTTTCTCCTAGGCCTGTTGTTATTTCTCATGGGTATGGAGTTTACTCTCCTGACCATGAGGGATGATGACGCTCCTGAGATCCCTGTGGAAGACGTTACAGTGAGCCTTCCCTAGACCAAACTCACCACCACCAAGTTAAGTCTGACTCATAGCAACCCTCTAAGGGAGATTAATGTTGTCCCTGTGAGCTTTTGAGACTACACATCTTGAAGTACATTAAAAAGCTCATCGTTCTCACAAGGAGAGGTGGCTGGATTTGAACTGTCCACACCGTGATTAGCAGCCCAACATGTAACTCACTACATCAACAGCCTTAGGTTATAGCCATCAGGGTCATCATGCCAACTGCTAGCAGAACCTGGGTACCCTTCCCTTTGCTTCTCTGATGTTTTGTTTGATTGCTTGGATTTGTTTCAATAAAGATTATAAGTCCAACTCAGCATTACTTTCCCTCTCTTTTTAAAATTCTTTTTAGCTTCTCAGAGCATTATTTAAGTTTGAGGTATAAAGAATCAGCAGGGATTTTTTTTTAAAGAAATGCACTGTATTTATTTACAAAGTCCTTATTAGGCAGTGAAATGACCAAAAGTATCATGGGAAACACACCCTATATGTAGTTTTATTTCTTTTTCTACCTACTCCCCTCCTCCCTCTTTCCTCAAAATCCCAACTCCACCCTATCCCCTGTTCTGGCCTTTGTCCTCGCCGCCCACCCCACCCCACCCACCGCCTGGAATCCAGGAGTAGGCAGTGAAGGGGAGCATCATATTACCATTCCAATCAGGACACAGGTATTGCTGATAGTAAAGGTTGAGGTCCTATGGTGGTTGAACCCACCAGTCCTTATGAACGCCCTTCACTTTGACTAAAGGATGTGCTAAGGTTCAGTCCTCTCTGCTGGCCTGTGACTATGCCCTCTATTCCAAATCCTCATTTCTCTCGGATGCCCCATGAGAAACTGGATGAGGTGAGAGATTTTGTTCAGCCCTCATGATCCCTACTCTGACTCCTGGGGTGACCTGAAAATCCTTCATCTGCTGAATGAAGACCAATCTCTTAGAATAAGTCCAAGGTCCCCAATCTGGAGATTCCTGAGGACAAAGTTAGGCTGCACATCAGATTGGAACCCCACCCCACATCTCGAGGGGTCCCTGGTGGGTAGGGACTCTGAGACTCCCAGTGTACAAGGGTATGGAATCCTCTGAGGCATTTCCTTGATTCCCTATGACAAAAATAGACAACAGTTATTCAATCCATTCTCACTCATAGCAATCATAGGATTGGGGAAAATGGGCCATTGGGTTGGTTTGTGAGACTATAAATCTTTCTCGGGGCAGGAAACTTCTCATTTCTTCCTCAGATTGCCTCACCTTGCAGTTAGCAGCCCAATGCCACTATGTCACCAGGGTTCTCTACAAACTAGAGAAGTGTTTGAAATTTCACAAATGAGTTCATGAATATTAGTTCCTGCTTTGAAATAATGAAAAGTGATTGAAGGCATACAGGGGTCTCCTTATTACCTTGGTCAAAATATACAAATTATCAAGTATTTTTGAGTAAGAGAAGGTGTTGAGGGTATGGAAATGAGTTGATATCAGGAGCGAAAGTGGAAAGAAAATATTTTGAAAATGATGGCTGCATATGTTCAAATGTGCTTGAAACAAGAGATGGATGGTAGGATTGTGATAAGAGATTCATGACATAGATCACACAGAACTTGTGAAAATCACACAACCAAGATAATTTCACATACCATAAATAGACTTAACACAACACACAGTGCACTCACATCACATACACAACACACACAAGCAATACATAACACAAGAGACAACACATAGCACCCAGATCACATACATAACACAAACACCACACACAGCAAAACACATGCAACATAATCAACACACAACAAACACACAACACATATGCATTAGTCAACAAACACAGTACATATACATCACACGTGAACAATATAGCACAACACATAGCACACTCAGAGCAACACACACAACACATACAAAAGCACACTGGACACGCACACATGCAAAACACACACTACACAGACAGTACACAACACACGCACAATACACATCTCATTCAAACCATACAGAACACACATACACATAACACAAAAACACAACCTAGATCACACACACTACATATTGAGAATACACATAACATGCACACTGCTCACAAAATGCACACAGCACACAGCTCACACACTACATATTCACAACATATAGAACACACAACACACACTGCATTTTCACAACACAGAGAAAAAACTACTAACACACTTCACATTTACAACACACATGGCAGCACACCGGACACACACAACACATAGAAAACACTCCACAGGCACAAGAAACTGATCAGGTAGAACACAGAAACACCACACAAAAACACTCAGGACACACTCAGAACATACACATCCCATACATGTACACATACCACAAACACTATACAGTGACCACAAAGTACAGAGCACTATTACACCTTACAAACAAAAACATATGCAACATAACACACCACACAGAGATCACATTGAGCACAGTACACAGAACACACACACACATAAAACAGACAACATATGCACAACAAATGAAACTGCAAAATGCACAAAATAGATACACAGCACACAGATCAGACTTTACACACTCAGCACATAATACCTGCACAGCACACCACCCACGGACACAACAGCACATATACACACCACACAAATACACCACACAAAACAAAATTCAGGAAACAGATAAAACTCACACAATGAACATGCACAACATACACTTACTACACATACACAAGATACAAACACAAAACAAACTAAACACACACCACAAAACACACAACCTAAGCAATAAACAAACACAACACACATACCGTATTTTTTGGATCATAAGATGCATTTTTTACCCTAAAAGTGGGGGAAAAGTGAGGGTGCATCTTATTGTCTGAAATTGTGGTACCCCAGATCATTTTAGTTTACTTGTACTATTTGGGTCAGATTATTTTTTTTGGTTTTCCTGCTCTAAAAACTGGGTGTGTCTTATGGTCAGGTCTGCCTTATGGTCCCCCAAATATGCTATACCATGTACAACATACTCATGGCACACGCCATGCTCATTTACATACCAAACACATGCACAACACACGTACACATCACAACATCAATAACATAAGCAGCACACATCACTACACACACAAGCTAATCAACATGCAAACACACCACACATACCTAAAACACATGGAACACATACACATAATATAACACACACAACAAAGCACAAAACACATGCAAAACAAGACAGAAGCCAGTCACAACACAATCTATACAATCACAGCACACAAGACACAGCACAACAACACCCAAAGACAATACACATACACAACACAGAAAAACCACTAGGAAAACACAAAGAAATCACAGTTCATACTGAACACACAAATGCCATACACAGCACTGAACACATCACACAACAAATAATGCAACACCCCACATATGCAACATGCATATTACATAGCACAACAGAAACACACAGCATGCAGAACACACAGAGCACAAAAGAACACACATATTATAAACACACAAACATAGCACACATGTATCATAGCATGCACAACACATGTAAAAAAGGCACACAGTACACATACACTACACCCACAACACACTCACACAACACACCCACAGCTCACATATTGAACGCACAACACACACGCACACAACACACATAAAACACAACACAAAATACACACAACACAAGGATGTACATACACCACATACAATACACTAACATATACACATTCAGCACACAGAACACAACAGACAGATCACAAACAAAACACACATTACATCACAAAACACACAAAGGAATCAACATATAAACACAGACATGCACACATACACAACTCACAGCACAACACAGAACAAAAATGCACACAATACACATATACCACATAAAGAACACAATCAAACTATATTCACCACACAACACAAAGCACACAATAAACAACACATGGATCACCACACAAAACACAAAAACTAATCAATACACAAACACAACACACTCAACATAAAAGACTCATACTAAATACTTACACCACATGTACAGCACACTCACACTATACAAGCCCAACACACACAGCACAAACAACACAGGCATCACATCACAAAACACATAACCTAATCAATACAAGAAAAGACACACCTGAAAACAGAACACAATGCACAAAATACAATACAAGCAACAAAAAAGGCACACAATACACAGCTATCACTTATACAAAAACACTGCACACACACAACACAACACACATCACATAAGAGAGCACATACACAAAGCACACAACCTCAATACACAGAACACACACCTACACAACACAAAACACACAGCACATATAGCACAAACAACACACACAACAGGCAGATCACATCACAAAACACATACAAAATGCACACCACCTAATCAATACACAAAAGCAACACACACAACACAACTGACAAAAATCACACACAACATTAAAATTGTACACAATGCCTATACACCACATATACAACACACTCACACTATACACACACAACATCCACATCACCTCAAAAAACACACACACAAAATCCACAAATACTCTTTGGGGCCAGGACGTGACACCACATCTGACTCAACTGGAGGGCCCTCTTAAGGGTCAACAAAATGATCTTGAACTATTTACAGGCTCTTCTTTTTTATTTTTCTTTATTCATTTATTGATTTTTAGCCATTGTCATTTTTTATTGTGTCATTGTTTCATTTTCTTTTGTCGCTGTTTTGTTATGTCTAAATTTTTGTGTGTATTATTATCTCTGCAGGTCTATCTAGAAAAGATAGGCTGGATGAATAGTCTGAGAGAGAAAATAGGACCTATGATTTCAGGAAGACCTGGGACAGGGGTAGTGGGGGAAAGGAGGTGGTCCTGACCAAGTGGGAGACAAGGAAACAAGTGAAACAAAATCAGTGGTAAGGAGGGTGTGAGAGACCTCATAAGGATTGATCAAGGGCAATGTAACCGAGAAACATTACTCAAACCCAAATGAAGTCTGAGCATAATTGTGGAACAAGAGGAAAGTAAGAGGAAATAGGAGGCAAAGGGCATTTAAAGAAGTCGAAATACAGGCATGTACATATGTAAATATATTAATATATGATAGGGAAATATATCTATGTGCACATATTTATAGGTTTAGTAGTAAGGTAGCAGATGCACATTAGGCCTCCACTCAAGCACTTCCTCAATGCAAGAACACTGTTCTATTAAACTGGCATTCCACGATGCTCACCTTCATGACAAGATCGCTGAAAATAAAGTGGGCGCATAAGCAAATGTGAAGAAAAGTTAGGTCCCAGCTACCAAAAGATATAGCCTCTAGGTCTAAAAGGCAAACAACTGGCTATCTAATCACAAGCAACGAAGCCCACATGGAGGAAGCACACCAGTCTGTGTGTTCATGAGATGCCAAAAAAGATCAGCTATCAGGAATCAAAGAACAAAAAAAAATCACGTAATTGAGAATGTGGGGGGGTGGGAAGAGAATGAGGAGAAGTGCAGATTGGGGACTCAAAGTTCATCTGTGGGCAAATGGACATCTCCTTACTGAAGGGTCACCTGGAGGACATCTCCAGTCAGGGTGCAGTGTCGCAGCAAGGAAACATACAACTTTCCTCTAGTCTTTAAATGCTTCCTCCCCACGACTATCATGATCCCAATTCTCCTTACACAGCCAGCTAGACCAGCTGATGTACACTGGAGTCGGAAACATGGGGAATATAGGATAGATGATTCCTTCTGGACTAATGGTGGGAGTGGTGATACCAGAAGGGTAGAATGATGGTGGAATACAAAGGGGGAACCAATTTCAGGTGTCTATATGTAATCTCCTCTCTGGGGTATGGACAACAAGGAAATGAGTGGAGGCACACATTGGACAGTGTACAATATCAAAAAGTAATAAACATTTATAAATTATTAAGGGATCATGGGGGAGTGGGGAGGGAGCGGAAACATGCGGAGCTGGTACTGGGGACCTAAGTGGAGGGAGGATATTTTGAGAGTGATGATGGCAACAGGTGTGCAATTGTGGCCTGCATACAATTTATCTATGTATGGATCATGAGGGGAGGAGTATGAATCCCCAATGAAATGATTCATAAATACAGGGAGGGGGGAAGAGGAGCTTATACCAAGGGCTCAAGTAGAAAATATTTGGGAATGAATATGGCAACAGGTGTACAAATATGCTTGATATAAATGAGCTGAATAAGCTGTAAATGCCCTCAACAAAAATCATTGAAAAAATGTGCCCGAAAACTCAGCTTATATGTGAGTATATACAGTATACTTTCAGATTATTTTTCATTCTCTTTACTGTATGTGAGGCTGCTTAGGACATTGTTGTTGTGGTCAGGTGCCATCGCATCATTTCCCATTCATAGGGACCCTGTGGACAAAAGAACGAAACACTGCCTGGTGCTGCCCATCTTCACAATGACCGTGTTTTGGAGCCAATTGCTGCAGCCACCATGGCAATCCATCAGCTTGAGGCTATTCCTCATGTGCTGAATCCCCATTTTACCAAGTGTGATGTCATCCTTGGCAATTCTTTAATACTTATGCTTACTATCAGAACCCACTGTATATGCTCTTTGTGTGCATGTGTGCATGTATGCATCTTTACACACATTCACATATACATATTTGTGCATACATCACTGATGCTGTTTGCATAAGCACATCTATACGCGTGTATAAATTCATATTATATATGTATATACCTATAAATTTATTCCCTGGGTATAGCTCTATATATTGTTACATGTGCTCTGTGCATATCGTATACCCTTTATATAACTTCGCATATATTTCAAAATACTGTATTATTCAAACAAATTTTTGAATCAACTCCTCCTCTTCATATACATATACACACACACACACATATATATATATATATTTTTTAATTTTTAACATCTCCTCTTTTCACGAGTATTCCAAGGGTTTACTTGCTGTTAGGACACATGGATCAGTTCAGGGTCCCTGGAAGCCCTGATAAAGCACTAATAATGCTGATGTTGTTTCAGGCAGACATGGGTGCCAACAGCCTTTCATTGGCCCCATTTACCAATGACCAAGTTAATCAAGAAGAGGGCTCACAGACATACTCTCTGTCGTTGAAAGTAGGTTGGTCAATGCTGTTACTCTACACCAGTAAAAAGTAGGATCTATCAGGAAGTAAGAAAAAAGTGCAAACTCTACCTCCTTAAGAACCTCCTGAGGGCCTCTTGAACCTGTAATTATACCCTGTGATGGAAGAAATTTGACTCTACCAATTGTACAAACTGAATGTCACATATGATGACAGTTTGAGTAGTGGCAGAGGTTTGTTCAAGACTTGTCCTGGGAGTGACCTTATAGAAGGCTAACTCACAACCTTGGAATCCCTGAATAGTATGCAGATCTTGGCTATAAGGAAGCACTCCATCTTCAGGAAGCTCATCATGAAACAATTGTAGTAGGACTAGTTCATAGAGTACCTGCAGTTGCCCAACAGTGATGTTCTATACTAAGAATTTCTGTGGAGTCACAGATCCTGTTCAGAGACCACCAAGAACACAGTGCTTGAGTTTTGAGCCAAAATTTTGATAGCAACTGTTCCTAGTAAGTCTTACGCCCAGAATCTAAAGGCATGGAGAGCTAAGGAAGAGAGAGTCCAAGCCAGAATCAAATACAGGTTTGGTTCTACTGCTAGGGCAAGTACCTAGTTCAGTAGGAAAAGACCAGTGAATTTTTTGAGTAGTTGGAGGAATAATGTTGTGCTGGATGGGACATAGGGGTTGCATTTCTGGTTTATGTGGTATTTTAGGTATTTCTCTCTCTCTCTCTCTCTCTCTCTCTCTCTCTCTCTCTCTCTTTCTCTCTCTCTCTTTCTCCCTTTTCCTCTCTTTCTTTCTAGCTAATGGCCAAATACCTTCCCTTTTAAAAGGTTGTGTTAGACTGGGTAGACTAGAGAAACAAATTCATAGACACACATAAGGGAAAGGTTTATATGCAAGAGGAATGGAACATCGAGGAAGCATTCCAACCCAGTCCAGTCAAAGGTCATATAGCCAACATTAGCCCATATGTCTGATACCAATCTTCAAAGTTTCATTCTGGCTCACGAAGCACATGCAGTGGAAGCATTCCAGGGCTGGCAGGGGTCTCCCCATGGCTACTCGCTTCTAGGTCCCAGGGTCCATCAACAGAATCCAGTGGCGGTAGAAACAACTCAGCACTGGCATGGGTTTCCATGTGGCTTCTCCAGCTTCAGAGGTCTGGTTCCATCAGAGTAATGCTGTGTGGCTTCTCCTCTGGATTCTCCAGTTCCTCAGATGCTGCCATCTTGTCTTGTCAGTGATACCTTGTCTCCTAGACTGACTCCCAGTGACAGAGAGTCAAATCTATATCTTCAATTGGGAAATACCATGAGACTTCGCAGAATTCTAAGGAGAAAGCCATGGCCACAGAGGCCTCATCGGCTACTCATTGGCTATCTGCAGATTAACACGCTAGACTCCAAACCTATACCCCAATCATGAAATTGACATCACAAATACATGTCCGCCACATAGTTTGGTTAAATTTTGAATAATTTTCTGTGCAAATATTGTTGTGCATCCGGTTTAAGTATAAGCACTGTGCTACTTTGTGAAAGCTTACATTTTATTTTATGATGCAGAACAGTATAGCATAGTGGTGTTAACATAGCAATGAAATCTTTGGTAAACAGTTAAATACCATAAATGAAATGTGGTCAAATTGCTTTTGGCTGTTTCCCTGAGAGTTCGTTGTCTAAATGGACAAGTTCATGAAACTCAGGAAGGTTGTGTTGGCCTTGACAACACTACTCTGGGTAAAAAAAAAAAATTACATTAATATTGGTACCTCAGGTCACCCCAACAACTATGCTATGGTGACTGGAACTGACTAAAATCTCTGGAATGTGACAGCTGCCATGAGCAAGAAGAATATTACCAAGAGTTCAAAGATTCAGTCTTTGGTGAAGGATTATAACTATAAGCAATTCATGCCCACAAGACACACCATGGACATATCTTTGGACAAACCTGTCACTATCAAGAATGGCTGCAAAAACCCTAGTGTTAAATGGCCTATGGAGAGGCCAAGGTCAAATTTGTGGAGAGGAGAGGTACATGACAGGCAAACACGACTGCCTCTTGGAGAACTTACGATACTAGTTTAGTGTCTCTCAACCTGTGATTCCAGACCCCTTTGGGGATCAAATGACCCTGTCACAGGTATCACCTAAGACCTTCAGAAGCACATATCTCTGATAGTCTTAGGAACCGAGACATCCACTCCTCTATCCGTCTTCAGGCTGATCTCTCCACATGCAGATATGCCCACATATCGAGCATGAAGATTGTTACCCAGGTTACACCATGCTTTAAAACAAAATTTGATTCATTTGTAATTATAAATAAATATTCTGCAATATAATTACTTACTATTTTGTGATTAATCACTATGCTTTAGTTATGTTCAATGTATACCAATGAAAATACTTCCTGCATATCAGATATTCACACTGATTCATAACAGTAGCAAAATTACTGTCAGGAAGCAGCAATGAACATAATATTATGCTTGGATGTCACCACAACATGAGGAACTATATTAAAGTGTCATGGCATTAAGAAGGTTTATAACCACTGTTCTAGGTATTACTTGACTCAATAATTAAAAATGCCTCCCTCCCCCAAATGCCCTGCTACATGTATTGGTAGTCTGGAAAATGGAACGTTGGTGGGATGAGACATCGGGTGCTGCTAGAAGAAATCAGAAACAAATTATAATTAAACCTTTAGAAAGTGGTCAATTTTGGACTAAGCTAGTGTGGAAAATTAAAAGATAAAGTCAAGAGAGGCAGGTAGGTACATAGAACTTGCAACTGAGTTGGCTCCAACTCACGTTGACACTACTGCCAGTTGAACAAGATGCCGCCTGGTCTTTCATCACCTTCACATATTGTTAGCGTGGATAAGTCCATTGTTGCACCTACCTGTATGATCCAGGTGTATTTGATGAGCAACGTCTGCAATGCAAATTTTTGAATTAGCTTTTAATGAATTAGACATGTTATTTCTGGGTTCATTGATTTTCTAAACACCTGTGAATATCTGATATTTGGGAGAGGCCTTGAATTTGCTGGGGATGTTGGGCTTTTTCTGGCAGGAGGACTTTGAATTTACTGACACAGCAAGTACCATTAAAAAGGAGGAGGCAGTAGTCAAAGGGAGAGATCCAACCACTCAAAATACTGTGCTGTCTTGCTGTTTCCAAGTCACATTTAACTCCAGATAGCCCCCTGGGACAGAGTAGAATTCTTCCCTAGGGTTTTGAAGGCTGTGAGTCATTAGGGTAACCCACAGTCTCATCTGCTTCATATGGAGCACCCTGTGGATTTAATCCACTGTCCTAGCTGCTTGTTAGACCAATGCTTAATTCATTGTACCAGAGGGCTCCCAAAGTGACGCATGTTTCTTTGAGAATTTGGGAAAATGATGTCCTTAATGGAACTTTAAATTTCTGTTTAGCTAAATAGTGTGCAAGGTAATGGTGGCCATGGTGAATAGAGCCCCAAACATAGAATATGGGTCACAGAGTTGAACGGAAAAGTGTTCTTAGCAATTTCTCTCCAATTCTAGTATATTTGACAGAAACTTTCCACGTAGAGAGGCAAGAGTTTCCTGGCTATATGTCCCAGTGCCCTTTTTCACAGTTTGCAAATAAATTGATACAGGGGGCTAACTGTACTCAAAAACTCCCTGGGATGGAGACAAATTTAATTCACTGTAGTTCTATAGCACAGAGTAGAAGAGCTGCAACTTTTTGTGGAAGTCCATACCTCATGTTCTCTCCTCAGGTACCTTGGTGGATTGAACTGCCTACCTTGAGGCTAGCAGCCCAACACTTAACCTCCTATGCTAGCATGCATCCTGATTAACTGTCAACACAAACACAAAACAAAAACAAGAAAACTTTGTTGTCTGGTGGACTCAACTTCATGATGAACGCGTGGCAAATTAGAGCTATTCTAAAAATCTTTCTTGACTGTCATCTTTATACCAGTAGATTGCTCGGCCTTTCTTCTGTAGTATAGCACAATGGGTCCAAATTACTAACCTTTAGAGTACTTACTACCACCACATACTACTTTTCATTTTCAAGTTTGAAGGATGAACAGAGTGTACACAGAAACTCATAGCATAGGGAAGTATACCAGGGAAATTCTTGTCAGGCTTTAAACTCTTATAGTGTATTGTGTGGTAAATATTTTATTTTTATTACTTCCAATTTTGCCTTTTTCAAAATAGAAATATTATAGTTGCTCTTTTCATCTTCAGAAAGTTCATCATAAAACAATTGGTATAGTAAGGTTACCTGGCCTGATTATGGAATTGAAAATTAATTCCTTATATATAAGTTCAGCAAAAAGTCAGAAATCCATGATGCAACTCTAAGTCTACCACACCTGAATTTCAAGAACATCTCAAGTACAGATTTGACTCAATGAAGACTAAACACTGAACACCTGATGATCTATGGGAGGACATCAAGAGCATCATTTGTGAAAACAGCAAAAAGCCACTCAAGGACAAGAAAGAACGGAAACTTCAAAGTGGATGTCAGTGGTGACTCTCATATTTGCTTTCAGTCCTAGAGTAGCTAAAGAAAATGGTAGAAAAAGTGAAGTCAAAGAGCTGAATTGAAAATCTGAAAGAGCAGTTTGACAACACAAACCTGAATACTACAAAGAAATTTGCAAGGATGTAGAATTAGACAAGTAAAAGGGAAGACCATGCTCAACATATCTGAAAGTGAAAGAAAGCAATTCAAGCCTAGAGTTGTAGTCTTGAATGATTCAACAGGCAGATATATAATAGTGCAACAGACACCAAGCGAGGATGGTAGGAATGCAGAATCACTACCAAAAATTACTAGTCAACATTCTACCATTTGGAGAGGTTTATGAGGTTTGGAGAGGTTTATATATACAAGAGCACAAACTGCTGATGGGGGAAGTTCAAACTGCATTGAATGCACTAGTTGAAACCAAAGCTCCAGGAACTGATGGAATGCCCATTGAAATCTCTCAAGAAGCTGAAGAAGCACTCAAAGCACACACTTGTCTATGCTTAGAAATTTCGAAGACAGTTACTTGGCACTTGGCTGGACAAGATCCATATATGTGATCATTCCAAAGGGAGATGACCCAAGAGAATGCTGACACTACAGAATGCAAGTAAATTTTTCCATGAGGTAGTCCAACAATGGTTACAGAAATACTTTGACAGGGACATGTGGGAAGTAAAGGTCCAAATCTTAGGAGGATGTGGAATAAGAGATATCATTGTATATGTAAGATCTATCTTGGCTCAAATGAGAGAATGCCAGAAAGTCATTTACCTTCATTTCATTGACTACACAAAAGCACTTGCCTGCATGGACCATAAAACTGTGGATTACATTGAGAAGACAGGGAATTCCAAAACACTTCATTGTGCTCACGACGAATTTGTACATGGATCAAGAACATACTGCATGGTTTAAAATCAGGAAAGGTTTGTGTCAAGGTTGTATTCTCTTACCATACTTATCCAATCTGTATACCAAGTTAGTCATCAGATAAACTGAATTAAATGAGTAAGAATGTAGTATTAGGATAAGTGGAAGACTTAATAACAAACTATGATCTGCAGATGACACAGCCTTGCTTAGTCAACATGCAGAGGGATTGAAGCACTTGGTGAAGATCACAGACTGTAGCCTTCAGTATGGATAGCAACTCAACATAAGGAAGAGCAGAATCCTCACAGCAGAACAAACAGGGTACATCATAAATGGAGAAAGAACTGAAGTCTTCAATGATTTTATCTTGCTTAGACCCACAATCAATGCTCATGGAAGCTGCAGTTAAGAGATCAAAAGTTATACTTCAGTAGGTAAACCTACTTTAGAAGACCTTTTTAGAGTATTGAAAGGAAAGAGTTTTACAATGAGGTCTAAGGTATATATGTCCCAATTCATGGTATTCTCCTTTGCACCAAATGCATATGGAAGTTGGACATTGAGTAAGGAAGACTGAAGAAGAATCAATGCCTTATAATTGTGGTGCTGGAGAAGAATACTTCAAGTACCATGGAATGAGAAAAGGATAAACATATACATGTTGGGAAATGTAAGTTCAGAGTGATCATTTGAGGCAAGGATGGCAAGACGTTTTCTTACATATTTCCCACATATTTTCAGGAGAGTCCTGTCCCTGGAGATAGACATAATGATTGGTAAACTGGTGAAGCAGCAAAAAAAGGAAGACTCTCTATGAGATACATAGAGACAATGGCTGCAAAAAATGGACTCAGGCACAAGGAAAATTGCAAGGCTAGCAGACGATCATGAGGTATTTTGTTATGTTGTGCATAGGGTTGCTATAGGTCAGAACCAAAACTTTGGCAGCTAGCAACAACCCTCTGCATCCAAAGAGTTTAGCACAACTTTCTCTCTTGAATTTCCTACATGCCCTCAGTGACCATTTGCTATCTTTGACAATCTGAAACAACCAGACCTTTTTGTCTAAGATAAAAGATTTTCTCTCCATGAATGTACATACACACACACAAACATACCCACAAAACCCTAAAATATAAAGTTACCATTTGTAATTTCATCATATCTTCAATCCTTTATCCAGTTTATATTAAATTCTCTCAGAGGGTTTAGCATATTAAATGTTACACTTTACTTAAGCCACACTTGCTATAAGACACTTATTAGACACACTTATTACAGCAGCTGGACAAAAGAATATGATCAATATTCACATTCTAACAGTCCTCTCTCTTAAAGAACCCAGGGGTAGAATCATTTCAAACTGTCCTCCAGGCCAAATTATAGGAATGCTAGAGCATCAACTCCTTCTGAGACCATGTGGTTTTTTTACTCTAATCAATTCTCCCCTTGGAAGTCAGATATTTCCATGGACGATTTAAGTTTCTGAACCAATAATTAAAAACCCTTGATGTTTTGGCCTGCAGCTTACTTCTCTGACAATGAGCACTTCAGTCATCACTCTTGTATATTTCTTAACATAATTATATAGGTAGGAAAAAAACATATTATTCAACAGAAATAGATCTATATCTGTATGTTTATTGATTGCATACTCTAAATTACAAAAACATTTGTTACTTACTGTAATATTAGCATATCACTCAGATTTTAAAATTATGAATGCACCATGAGACACTATGTAAATGTAGTTCTCTGGATTTTATCAATTTCCTTTTTATCCAAATTCAGATTCCTTAGATTATTTAAAACTTCTACATACTGACATAAAATAAGCTTAATTAATAAGTTAATTTCAACTAAGAGTAACTTCTATAATAAAGGAGAAACTCATCCTTCAGATCTCTGGGATTGTATAATTCTAAATGGTTGATTTTTCCCCCACTGCACATTATAATGGCAATTATAGCAGTGGATAAATGATATGCGATTTTGACCATGGAGATTCCCAATAGAATTTTGACACTGAAAATTCCTGACAGAATTTTCACACAATATTCCATGCGGAATTTTGGCAGTGTACATTCTAAAGGCAATTATGATAGTGGATACTCTATATGCAATTTTGACAGCATTCCAAATAGAATTTTGACCTGAACATTCAGAAGGAATTGTAACACAGAACATTCTAAATGGAATCTTGATACTGCTCAGTCCAGTTCAAAGTCATAAGTCTGATATTAGCCCATATGCCCAATATCTGTCTATAATGTCTCCTTCTGACTCACGAAGTCACAGGTCAGTGGGTGCAGAATCCTGGCGCTGGCACGGTTCTCCCCATGGCTCCTCACTTCCAGGGCTCAGGGTTCATCAACAGCATATAGTGGTGGCAGAAGCAACTCATTACTGGCAGGAGTCTCCATGTGGCCTCTCCAGGTTCAGAGGTCTGGCTCCATCAGGGCCAAGCGTGTGGCTTCTCCAGCTCCTCAGATGCTGCCATCTTGTCTTGTCCATGATTAATCATCTCTAAGACACTCCAAATAGAATTTTGACATTGAACATTCCATGTGCAATTTTGACACTCAACATTCCAAATGGAATTTTGACAATGAACATTTCAAAAGGATTCTTTGCACTATACATTCTCAAAGGAGTTTTGCCTGTGGATATTCGATATGCAGCTTTGACAGCAGCCAATCCAAATAGAATTTTGTTATTGAACATTCCAAATGGTTGCTTGACACTGCACAATCCAAATGGAATCTTGACAATACACACTCTCAAATGAATTTTGAGGGTGGATATTCGACTTGAAATTTTCATAATTGATGTTCCAGATGCAATTTTGACATTGGACATTACAAATGGAATCTTGACACTGTACATTCTAAAAGTAATTTGGTGGTGGATATTTGCAATGCAATTGTGACAGTGGACATTCCAAATAGAATTTTGACACTGAACATTCCAAATGGTATTTTCACACTGAACATTTCAAATGGAATCTTTACAATGCACACTCTAAAAAGAATTTTGATGATCAATATTCGATATGCAATTTTTACACTGGACAGTCCAAATAGAATATTGTTTTGAATATTCCAAATGCATACTTGACACTGCACAATCCAAATGGAATCTTTACACTGCACATTCTAAAGGAATTTTGGTGGTATTCCATGTGAAATTTTGTCAGAGGACAATCTTAAGGGAATTTAGACAATGAATATTCCATGTGGAATTTTGACACTGTCCATTCTATAGGCAATTATGACAGTGGATATTCGATATGCAATTTTGATCTAGGACAAGCAATAAAGAATTGTGACACTGAGTATTCTAAATGAAATCTTGCAACTGAACATTTCATGAGGAATTTTGACACTGTACATTCTAAAGGCAACTATGGCAGTGGATATTCGATACACAATTCTGACAGTGGACTTTCCAAATAAAATTTTGACACTGATCATTCCAAATGAAATCTTGACACTGCAAAATTCAAATGTAATGTTGACAATACACATTCAATGAAATTTTGACGTGGATATTTGATAAGCAATTTTGAACATCAACATTCCAAAGAGGAATTTTCTACTGAACATTCCAAATGGATACTTGACACTGCACAGTCCAAATGCAATCTTGACAATACACACTCTAAAAGGAAGTTTGATGTGGATATTCTTAAGCAATTTTGAGTGTGGACATTCAAAATAGAATGTTGCCACTGACCATTCCAAATGGAATTTTGACAATGAACATTCCAAATGGAATCTTTACACTGTACATTCTAAAAGGAATTTTGACATCGATATTTGATATGTAATTTTGACAGTGGACATTTCAAATAGAATATTGCTACTGAATATTCTAAATGGATACTTGACACTGCACAATCCTAATGGAATCTTGACACTGCACAGCATAAATGGACTTTTGAGGTAGATAGTTGACATGCAATTTTTACCGTGGATATTTCAAAGAATTTTTTATTTTTTTAAACATCATTTTATTGAGCGCTCGTACATCACTTTTCATCATACATAGTTCAATATATAGTTACATACACTATGCCAAGCACCCCCACTTGCCCGTCCTCGTCAACATTCTCCTAACATCTGCTTTTCCCCGTGGGCTCTTGATATGAGTCCCCCTTCCTTCCGCCTCCAACCTTCCCCCCCCCAGTCCTCTTTACTCTGCAGTCATTATTGTTTTGTCATATCTTTCACTGGCCAACATCTCTCCCTGCCCACTTCTCCCTATGTCTTTCCTCCCGATAGGAGACAGTCTGCAGATCCCCATAGCTGGCTTTCTCTCTCCACCCTACCCTCCCTCCACCCATCCAGCAACTCCACTCCCACCAGTGACCCCGAGGGACTTATCCGCCCTGAATTCCCGTGTTTCCAGCTCCCATCTCTGTCAGTGAACCTCCTCCAGTCCAGCTGGAGCTGCAGGGCAGAGTTAGGACTGTGGTGTTTGGGGGAAGGAAACCTTCAGGATATAGAGGAAAGTTTTATGCTTCATTGCTACCTCACTGCCCCTTGATTGTCACATATCCTCCCCATGACTCCTCTGTAAGGGGGTGTCCAATTGCCCCCAAGTGGGTTTTGGGTCCCCACCCTGCTCTCCCCCTCATTCTTGCTGATTAAATCCTTGTTCTTTGGTGTTTGATGTCTGCTCTCATCGACCCCTTGTGATCACACAAGTGGGTGCACTTCTTCTATATGGACTTTGCTGTTTCTGTGCTGGATGGCCACTTTTTCACCTTCTAGCTTTTAAGGTTCCATTTACTTTATTGTTTATTGGCTGGATGCCATCAATTTCCTCTGCTCTGTCTGTCTCTGCACTCTTTTGTCCTCAGCGATCATGACAGGAGGGTGGGCACTTAATGATATGTTTTTTGTTCATTGATGCCTGATAGCCTGGTTCTTTCCACTCCTCATGGTCGCATAAGCTAGTGTGCTTCTTCTATGGTAGGACTTGTTGCACCGTTTCCTCATCCTCAAGCCTTTGAGGCCTCAGGCATTATGTCTTGCAAGCAGGGTACCATTAGTCATCTTCACCACTCTTTCTCCTGTCCCCACTTGTCCTCAGTGATCATCTCAGGAAAGTGCATACATAGGAATATTGTTTTTTTTCCTGTTTGATGCCTGAGACCTGATCCTTTTGACTCCACATGACCTCTTGGCTGGTGTGCTTCTTTTGTGTAGACTTGGCAGACTGCATATCTTTCCATATCTGGGTGCCATTAATTTTCTTCACCACATATGCTTATGCACCTATTTGACTTCCGTGATCATATTGGGCCGGTGAGCATCATGGCCAGATTCATAGAACAAAGTGTTCTTGCAGTGAGGGAGTAACTGGGTGGGGGCCCAAGGTCCAGCTGCTGCCTTAGTACTAAGCTTCTAACTATGTGTTCCTGAATTTGTTGCCACCTTTTCATAAATAACTATTTTTACATACATAGATGCCTGTGTTTAGACCTCTACAAGTGCACTTTGCTTTCTTGTTCCTCTATTTCCTTCTGCCTTCCTCCTGTCTCTCTTTTGTGGTCAGTCTTCATTTGAGTTTCGTAACTGCCTCTCTGTTACATTACACTTGCTTTGGCCCTATTAGGCCTCCCCCACTCTCCTCCCCACCGATTGTGGGCCACTGGTTGTTCCCCCATCCCTGAGTCTGTCCTTGCCCTCCTCCCCACACAGCTGATAGGAACCCTCAGTCCAGTTGTTGTCTCCTCCAGACCATCCAGTCAGGAATTCTCCCTTCTTGATTTGGTCTATTTTGGGGACTCAGACCGCCTTGCTTCCCTGCTGAGTATCTCCTGAAATGTCCTTTGTCGCTGTCTGTAGAAAGACAGTATGACAGGCCCTGTTGTTGTTTTCCCAGTCTCACCTGTGGCTTAGGTACCCACAGGGTCATAGTCCTCTACACATCGTGGGCAGGAATCGGGACAGCATGGGGACTGAACCAGCTCTCCTTCTCTTCCTCCATTTCCACCTGTCTCCATGTGGGTGTGGCATTCTGGTCACTTTCCACCACCTTTTCTCTGCCAAACCCACTTACATTCCGGGAGTCAGTCTGGTTCTGTTTGTGGCCAGCCCTGTAGCTCTCTTTTCACGTCTCCTTCCACCGCCGTCTTCATGGTTGGGTATTGCGTAGTAGGATCTGCACACCTGCTTCAGCTTCTGTGGAGACAAGACCTGTACTCTACCCCTGGGTGAGTTAGTGCCCTGCTCCCCATTAACCTTTTACTTTCAAACATCCTTTTTCTCTCACCCCATTTTGTCATCCCTTGCTGTGCTATATCCAACAAGTACATCCCTGGGTTTGGTTCCACTTCCTCCCCTTTCCCTGGATCTCTTACGAACTGTTATGTTATAGGGGACTTCCCTTCTATACCTACCATATTGGTTTCACTTACCTCAGGGGGCTTATGCTGTACTTCTCCCTTTGTGTTTGACACACTTCGCTTAGCATACTTTCCTCCAGCTCTTCCCATGCGAAGACATGTTTCATGTGTTCATCAGTACTTTTGAGTGAAGCATACTACACCGTTGTATGTATATGCCAGAGTTTGTTGATCCACTCATCTATTGATGGAAATTTAAACTATTTCCAACTTTTTATGATAGTGAATTGCACTGTAATAAACATTGGCATGCACACCACTGGCCGTGCTTTATTTCTTACCTCTTCTGGGTATATACCCAGTAGAGGGATAGCTGGGTCATAAGGTAGTTCAATTTCCATTTTCATTAGGTATCGTCAGACTGATTTCCATAATGGCTGTACATATCTACAGGACCACCAGCAATGTAGAATTGTTGCTATTTCGCCATGTACCCTCCAACATTTATTCCTCTCCGTTTTTCTTATTTGGGCTAACCTCAAAGGTGTTAGAAGGTATCTCATAGTGGTTTTGATCTGTATTTCTCTGATGGCTAATGAACGCGAGCATTTTCTGATATGTTTACTGGCCATATGGGTCTCCACCTTAGTGAAACTTCTTCTTAGTCCTTTCCCCATTTCTTCAAAGGTTAACCGATTTTTTTCTTTTTGCAGACAAGGAGGGTATTGGACATTTTCATGATAAGTCCTTTGTCTGTTGTATTGTTGCTGAAATCCTCTCCCAGTCTGTGGGTTCCCTAGTTACCCTCTTGGTAAAGTTTTGATCCACACAAGTGTTTTATCCTTATTAATTCCCATTTGTCAATTTCAGCATCTCTTGGGTGTGTTCCCTGCCCTATCACAGTCAGCCTTTGTGTTTCTTAGGCCAAGGTTCTTAGATTTTCCCCGATTCTTTCACTAATGGCCCTGATGGTTTGGGGTTTTACTTTCAGGTCTTTGATCTACCTTGAGTTTGTTCTTGCGCATGATGTGAGTTAGAGATCATGTTTCATTTTTCTACATGTGGATTTCCATTGTTTCCAACACCATTTGTTAAATAGAGCATCACTGTCCCACTTGATGCTTTTGGGGCCCTGGTCGAAAATCAGTTGTCTATATGCTAATGGTTTTATTTCTGCATTTTCTATTATTTTCCATTGATCTGTGTATCTGTCATTATGCCAATACCACACTGTTTTGACCACTGTGACTTTGTAGTGTAAAGCAAGTCCTCCCACTGTGTTCTTCTTCTTGAGGAGATCTCTGCTAATTCTGGGCTTTTTTCCCCTCCATAGGAAGTTGGTGACCAGTTTTTCCAGTTCTCTGAAGAAGGCTATTGGTATTTGAATTGGTATGGCATTGAACTTATAAAGTGCCCTGGGTAGGATAGCCATCTTTACTATATTGAGTCTGCCAATCCACGAATATGGAATATTTCTCCATTTATGGAGGTCACTCTTGGTTTCCTGTACTAGTAAGGTTTTATAGTTTTTCCTTGTACAGATCTTTTGTGCTTTTTGTTAGATATATCCCTAGATATTTCAATTTATTTTTGGCTATTGTGAATGGTACTGCCTTCCTGATCTCGTCTTCCATGATCTTGTCATCTGTATACATCAGTGCAATCGACTTCTGTTTGTTGTTCTTGTACCCTGCCACTCTTCATATTCCTCTATCACTGTTAGTACTCCAGGTGTGGAGTGTTTGGGATTTTCAATGTACAGGATCATGTCATCCACAAATAATGATAATTTCACTTCCTCCTCCCCCAATTGGATACCTTTGATGTCTTTCTGTTGTCTTAAGTTATTAGCTAGGACCTCCAGTACTATATTGAATAACAGTGAGGATAAGGGGCATCCTTGTCTGGTCCCCTTTTTCAGTGGGATTGATTTGGTCTTTTCTCCATTGACAATGATGTTAGCTGTTGGCTTTTCATAGATAGCTTATATTAACTTGAGAAATTGCCCTTCTATTCCTTTCTTCCTATGCATCTTAATTAGGAAAGGGTGCTGTATATTGTCGAATGCTTTCTCTGTATCTATGGATATAACCATGTAGTTCTTATGTTTTATCTTATCAATGTGGTGTATAATATTGGTGGATACACAGATGTTAAACCATCTCTGGGATGAATCCTACCTGATCCTGATGGATTATGTGTTTTATATACTTTTGTATTCCATTGGCCAATACCTTATTGAAGATTTTGCATCTATGTTCACCAGAGATATCAGTCTGTAGTTCTCTATTCCTGTAGGATCTTTCCCCTGTTTGGGTATCAAAGTTATACTGGCTTCATGAAAGGAGTTTGGGAATTTCCCATCCTTTTCTATGCTCTGAAAAACTTTGTGGATGATTGGTGCCAGCACTTCCCTGAAAGCTTTGTAGAACTCCCCTGTGAAGTCATCTGGTCCGGCGCTTTTTTTTGTTGGTAAGTTTTTGATAACCATATCTATTTCTTCTCGTTATGGTTTATTTAGGTTCTCAACCTCTATCTGGGTCAGTCTGAGGAGCGAATGCTTTCCAGGTATTTGTCCATGGCTTCCTCATTGTTGAACTCATTAGAGTAGAGCCTTTCATATGTTGTTATCTTTTAATCTCAGTAGGATCTGTTGTGATTATCCCTGTTTCATTCCTCATCCTGTCTATTGTTGCATGTTCTTTCCTTTCTTTGATTAGTTTTGCCAAAGGTGTGTCGATTCTATTGATCCTTTCAAAGAACCAGCTCTTTGCTGCATTGATCTTCTGCATTGTTCTTTTATCTTCCCATTGGTTCCACTCTGCCCTGATTTTTTATTATTTCTTTTCTTTTGCTGTTGGAAGGATTGTTCTGTTGACTCTCTTCTAGTTGTTGGAGTTATAGTGAGAGCGTGTCTGTCATGTATCTCTCTTCCTTTTTCATATAAGCACCTATTGCAATCAAGCTACCTCTGATGACTGCTTTTGTCATGTCCCAAAGGTTTTGATAGGACGTGTTTTCATTCTCATTAGTTTCTAGAATTTTTTTTATCTCTCTTCTGATATGAGTCAGTACCCATTCATGCTGAAGAAGGTCATTATTCATCTTCTAGCTGTTGGTCTTCTCTTTCCTAGTTGTCCTTTCATTGATCTCCAGCTTTATGGCATGGTACTGAGAGGAGGATGTCTGTATGACCTCTACATGGTTGAATTTACTTAGGCTTGACTTATGACACAGCATGTGGTCTATCCTCATAACTAAGATATGTGCACTGGAAAATGTGTATTTGTTTGCATTTGGATGAACAACTCTAAATATATCTATCAGATCTAGTTGCTTAATTGTATTGTTTAGTTCTCCGGCCTCTTTGCTGAGCTTACTACCCAATGATCGATCTCTCTCTGGGAGTGGTGCATTAAAGTCCCCTACTATAATTGTTGAGTCTGTGATATCTTTCTTCATGTTCTGGATGGTCTGTTTGACGAATTTCACAGGTCTCTCATTTGGCGAATATATGTTTAATATACTCACAGGTTCCTGGTGAAGTGATCCTTTGATCATTATAGAGTGCCCTTCCTTGTCTCTTTTTACGGTTTGAAACTTGAAATCAATTTTGTTGGGCTGAGCCCTGGTGGCATAGTGGTTGTGCACGGGACTGCGGCCCACTGGGTTGGAGGTTCAAATCCAGCAGCAAGCCTGGCCTCCTGCTCCCACCACCAGAGTGCAGTGATGTCCCCAAAACAATTTTGTCTTAGATTAGGATTGATACTCCAGCTCTTTTTGAGTCGCCATTTGCCTGGTATATCCTCCTTCAGTCTTTTATTCTTAGTTTCTTCTTGTCTGCAATCTTAAGATATGCTTCCTGTAGGAAACAGATTGATGGGTTATATTTTCTGAGCCAGTCTGAGAGGCATTTTATTTTTTTAATGAATCATTTTTTGGGGGGCTCATACAACTCCCATCACAATCTGTACAAACATCAATTGTATGCAGGCCACATTTACACACTTTTTGCCATCATCACTTTCAAAACATCCTCCCTCTCTCCAGACCCCCAGTATCAGCTCCCTATATTACCCTTCCTCCTCCCCTTCCCCTTGAACCCTTAGTAATTTACAAATTGTTATTTTTCTAATACTGTGCACTGTCCAAAGTGTCCCAACACTCACTTCCCTGTTGACCGTGTCCCAGAGAGAAGGCTACGTGAAGATCCCTGAAGTAGGTTCTCCCTTTCTATTCCTCCATCCCTTCACCCTCCTGGTATTACCACTCCTATTACTAGTCTTGATGGATCATGTATCCTAAATTTCCCATGTTTCCAACTTCACTGTACATCTCTTGGTCTAGCTGGATTTACGTGGTAGAATTGGGGTTAAGATAGTGGGTGGGATGCAGCATTTGGGAGCTAGAGGAAGATTGCATATGGAGGAGTTGAGACTGTTTACACTTAGGGTTATTATCCCAATCTGTGTGTTCATGAGCGATATCTCTTGGCTTTTTATTTGGGTGCTTTTCTGTCATCTTTTTTATTGCTGAGCTGTGTTTTTTGGGTTTTTTTTGTTGTTGTTGTTGCTATGTTTTCCTCTCATGGGCATATTTTCTAAGTGGTTGGTATCTTTTGGATTCTGGATGGAGTTGGGCTGTATGATGTTCTCCTGCTTGTGCTTGGTGGATTTTGGTCTTCTGGCCACAGTGAGTCAGCCAGGATCTTCCTCAGGGTTGGATGTCTCACAGCATATTCTTTAAGCTTTTCTTTGTCCTGAAAAACCCTTATCTCTCCTTCTATTTTGATAGATAATTTTGCAGGGTAGAGAATTCTATGAGAGGCATTGTTTTCTTTCATCTTCTGGAAGATTTTAGTCCACTCTCTTCTCCTTTACATGGTTTCTGTTGATAGATCTGCACATATTCTAACCTGAGATCCTTTGTACGTGACCATCTTCCTTTCTCTTGCCGCCCTTAGGATTTTCTCTTTTTCCTCAAAGTTGGATAATTTAGCTATTATATGCCTTGGTGAGTTCTTCTTGGTCTAGTCTACTTGGTGTCCTGTCTGTTTCCTGTATGACTCACTGATTCTCATTCATCAGGATGGGGAAGTTTTCTTCAAGAAATTCCCTTGTCAATTTAGCTGTTGACTTCTTTGATGCTTCTTGTTCAGGAAGGCCTACAATCCTAATGTTGTTCCTTTTCACAGCATCAGACATTTATCTCAGGTGCTCCTCTGTCTCCCTTATGATTTTATTTGATTGCCGTTCCCGTTTGCTGAGGTCTGCTTGATCATCTTCAAGAGCACTGATACATGTCTCAGCCTCCTCTATTCTATTTGTGAGATCTGTGATCTTGTGTAAAGCTTTGGTTACTTCCTCTGTCAACTCTTGCATTTCCCTTTCGTGTGTGGACTTCATGCCCTCTATCGTGGATTTCATACCCTCTATTGTGACCTTCATCCCATCTAGCACTGCATCTTTACTCTGTATAACTTCCCTCATCTCCTGTACTACTCCATACAGCCTTCTGAAAATTTCTTTTTGTGGCAGGTCCATATCAGATTCTTCTATGAGTACCCTTAATTCTGTTGATGACATTTGTCTTTCTTATTGGGAATGATGTGGTATGGTGTTGTTTACGTGATGATTTTGAAGAGATAGGTGTCATATTCCTAGGAGACCAAGGGGCCTTGCCTACTCTCCCAATGTAATTGGCACTGGTGCTTGCAATGGCTACCTTGGTCTACTATGGAGGTAGGCATGGCTTCTGTGGAGGTAGGTGCTATGGTGGCTCAAAAGTGAACAGTAGTAAGAGGTGGTGGGCACCATTGGCGACTGCTATGGGGGACTCAAATTAACAGAAGGATGGTTCCGGTAGAGTGTTAGGGTCTGCTTCTCCTTCCTCTCCTCAAGGGGGTTGCTCTCTATTCCTTGAGTCTCCTGGTCCTGGTCTCATGGTCTCAGCCATGTGGCTCAGGAGTCACAGTAGGGGAGAGATTTCATGGGACACCTATATTCTTCAATTAGGTGTTCCGTTCCACCCTCATCCAGTTCCCGTTGCTGAAATCCTCCTACATAGTCCTGGAACTCCTCTTCCCTGTGTCAAAGAGAAGACTGAGCCCTTTTAAATAGTAGCCATGCCCTCCAGGGTCACCTTCAGTATGGAAGTCAATGAAGTCCCCTATGTTACACAGCAGAAGAACTCTATGATGTAATCTTAAGACTTGAGAAAAAAAGATTATCAGGCCTTTCTTCCACAGCACAGCTGAATTGGTTCACACCACCAATATCAAGCACAGAAATGCCACATCTGGGTGGCTTTTTCACAAGGAACATACAGTCTACACTGTCAGTTCAGGGCATGGTCTATAAGGGATAGGTGATGTCCCTATGTGGGCTTTGCTGGGGACAGGAGGCAAGGAGGGGTGGCCCTTGTCTTAATACAGTCTGTACTTCTTTGTTCCTTGGAACTTTCATGTGGGATGGTTTTTCTGGCACTTCCCACTTTCCCAACATGATCCTTAGATATTTTCTCAGGCTGCTCTCTCATGTCTCAGAAGAGAAGAACTTTAGACACATCCTACATGAACACTGCTTCATAAATTTAACAAGAATTTGCTGTCAAATTCCAATAACTCGCCCTCTCAGATAATGCACCGCACAGGGAACCCCTCTTGTCCTTTGATACCACCAGGATCTAAAATACATTCTCCATTGGCCTCTGCTTAACATCCTTTGCATTGTTTTAATTTAATGTCCTCTGAATAGTCCCCCAATGCAAGGCAAAAATGCTAAATCCTTGACCTCCTTCCAATTCACTCACATTCAGAAGTCCTGGATACGATGTGGATAAAACTTGCAGTCAAAGATTCCATTCAGGTGCACGGGAACAAGAGCACCAGACACCTCCCAGCCATGTTCCCTGGCTTTTTCAGGAAGACAAAGTTATCCTGGAAAGCCATTCTCCATTCCGGTTTAATCACTGTACCTCGCTGCACCACACCTTTAGGGATTCAGGAATCTCTCTTCCTCTCTGTTGTAAATCTTCCACTATGAATGTGATTCCTTTGCAGGAAAGGCATTCTTTGTTACATCAATAGAGCCAAATCAGTGTATGGGAGTGACACTATGAATTTGAAGACAATGGAGGCAGTCTACAAGTGCACAAACTCCAGGGATTCCATGGTGGAGAAGCTGGGGAAGGATTTTCCCCAAGAGCTAAGAGAAAGACTGCCTTCTGTAGAGCCCATGTCCGAAATGCAGACCTTTAGCTGTTTAACATGTGATAAATATAATTCTCTGTTTGAATAAAACAACTCCAGTCTACAGCCATACCACCATGAATGTGCCCGATCTTGACTGATCTCAGAATAAAAAAAAAACTCCTTGTGGCATTTCGAAGCAATGAAGACACATACCATCTGAGTGACTGGCCTCTCCACACTATATCCTCATCCACCTCACCCTCCCAGGCAACAGAATGCAAAATGACTTTCCACTCAAGAATGGAAGTACCCCCAAAAAAATCCAAACTGGCCAGATTTAAGACATTTAAGCTATATTGCTCTCCTCTCCACACTCCTCTGTGGGAGAATAAACGAAATTTGACATTTTAAACTGTTTTAAAAAAATCTGTACAATTCTGGTGAAACGTTGGCGGTACAAACCCACCAAACACTCCTTGGGACAGTAAGACTGCTCTCTGCTCCCATACAATTTAGTTTCAGAAACTGAATTTCATAATATACTTCCAGTCTTAGGGTTTGTGTTTTCTGACATTGCTAGGAAAGCCTTGGACCATGATTCTGTAACCACTTCAAGGAATGACCAGCCTGTGTTTCAGCTAAGACCAGAATTGTTTTTGCAGTGCCATGGAGACTGGCCTGTGTATCTACATTGTGGAGCCGTTGATGGGGAAGGGGCATTTCGGACCATGAGCAGGAAGGCAGCATGGGACTGGTGGAGATGCTGCCACCACTCCACTCTGCTGGCCCTGGTATTCCGTGGTAGCAATGCCAAGTTCTCAGAGATATCAATAGTGCTGATCTATGAAAATGCCCAAGAAATCAAGGATTCCAACGACAAGCTGGTGCTGGAGTTCGCCTTCATCATGCCAGTGCTTTTTGTGCTCAAGCGCCTTGACAAGATTGTGATTGTGCTGAGGAAGCATATCTATGTGTATGTACTCCTTCCCTGACAATCCTGGGAAGCTCTTGGAGTTTCACATCCGGGACAACTCCAAGGGAATCTGTGACATGTGCTACATCCTGGAGACATAAATATTGCCGTTTCAGGGACACAAGTTGGGGAGTCTACAGCTTGTGGGTCTGGTATGCACAAAACCTGGTATTCAGCGGTTCTGTTTACCTTCAGTGCACATCAGAGTGATATAGCCTGTGTGCCCCTGAACCAGCCGGGGAGTGTAGAGGCCTCGGCCTCCCAGGAGGGCTCCTTTATTGGCCTTTTACACACAGCCCAAGGAGAAAATTGTGCAACTACATCAAGCCATGGACCCTGGCCCCTTGTACTGCATCAACCTCAGCCCTGACTGACTCCTCTTTCCTTCAACTCCAGTGATCAGGGCAAGGTCCATATCTCTGCTCTCAAGGATACCTGCTTCAACTGCCACTCAACGCTGACTCCTGTGGGCAATGTGGGTCCTATGATCGGGCAGTGTGTGGATTCTCAATGGAGCCTGGAAAGCTTCACAGTGCCTGCCGAGTCTGCCTGTATCTCTGCCTTTGGACACAATACTTCCAAGAATGTCAACTCTGTCATTGGTACCTGCACCCACTTCTCATGCTCTTAGGCACATTGCTGGGCACCGTTGTGCTGCCCTGCTGCTGTGGGCTCCAGAGTTCCCCAGGGCCCTGTGCCGCAGCCAACCCATCACCTGCCTGGCCTCGGGTCTATTTAGTTCTCTGAACCATGGGAGGCGCTTTCACCTTCCTGGGTCTCACTATGCTCGGATGGACTGGGAAAACAGTCAGCGTATGGTGTCAGGCCCCCCCTGACTATTTTTCTGGGGCCTGGGAAAGTCCCGCTGCAAAGAACCTTCCCTGGCATTGCTCTCTCTTTTCAGGGTACACCCTTCTCTCTCAGTACTCCCAGACCTAATTCCTAAGTGCCTTCAATTTACCACATCTTAGTTAGTAGTGACCCCTTTCCTGCCCCCTTTAGCAGCTCTTCATCTTTTCTGGGCCCCTGATTCAGTACAAGCTGACTCCCCACCTCCACCTCATGACTGATCCCACTTCTCTGGGTACCACCTATAGTGATTCTTGTGCATGCTTCACTGCACCTGTGCAACCTCAAGAACAATCTTGAGAACAACATGGAGAACATTGATCTCAAGCGGACAATAATGGGGCTGCTACTAGAGGTGCTGGGAAAGAGCAGGGGGCTGGCTCATAGGGACTTGGGATCTGTATTCCTGACCTCAGAACCTGGGGTCCATAGCCCTTCCTGAGCCAATATGGTAGTCCTTCTCCCAGTCCAGAAAACAGGGTATCAACATGCCTCCAACCCTGAGTCCCACACTGGGGTATCCCTCACAGTCAGCCCTGTGGGACTAGCCTATTTCCCATGCCTTCAACTTGAGACCAAGCCAAAACCATAAAAACTGGGGTTTAGAGACTACAGCCAGTCTGCAACATGGGACAAGGAAGAACTCCCTTAATCCATAACTGAAGCCAACCTTCCCTCCATTCTTGGTCCTGAATCTAGGAATCGAGATTAAAAAAGAGCATATCTTGATCCCAGGACCAAGCTTTTCTAGACCCTAACTCACCTCTAGACCAGGCCAAGAAATTTCCAAATCATGAACCCAAGACTCAGGTATCCTGCCTTCCCCGACCTGGATACAAGGCTCAGGCATCCTGACCTTGTTCAATCCTTGGTCCCAGGTGACCCCAACCCTCACCACTTGCCTCCTTCCAGCTCTCCTTAGGGATGCTCCCTTCCCTGAGCAAAGTTTCACAGTGGCAAGGGGTGGGATGGGGCAGAAGGCCTTCCAAAAATGAGTCATATGTATCAGAGGGGGCCAGCCTCTGATATACTCAAAAAAGGGTTCAAAAGGCAGTTGTGCAGTGATAATTATTATTTATTATAATAATGATATAGAGATCATGACAGAAAGAAAGAAACAATAAGGGTCAGACATACATAACATCAGAGTAACATGCTCACCTCTGCCCCGTATGATGGTCTGCATGGAGAGAGAGACGGAGAGGGAGGAAGAGATTACATGATGATTCCTGTCTGGCCCAGACCAGAACTGTCTGGTCCTGCTTGCCTGACCAAAAACCCAGCTCTCCAGCATGCCCTCTCTCTCCTGTTCATGGGACTGCCAGCCCAGGGTCTAGCAGTAACGATTCCTCATCTCTCCCATTATCCTTCTCCTTTGCGTCCTCTCAGTTTTTATCTCAGCCTATACTTTGTGGGATCCCTGCCGTTCACGGGACAGCTAGCCCAGGGTCTAGCAGTAACTGCTCCCTCAGACTGGACCAGTGTCCAAGGCCTCATTTTCGCTCTCCTGCAGTATCTCTAAGTTCCTGTTTCTTGCTCTCCTCAAAACTCTATTCTACCATGGGCAATGTGCAATCCAAAATTGATCCTTCAACCCCATTGGGGTACCTCTTAAAAAACTTTTCTGGTCTGGGTTATGTGCAAACCTTGAGAAAGGAAAAAACTCATTTTTCTCTCCCAAGTTGCCTGGCCTCAGTATCAGTTCGATAACCAGTCACATTGACCCCCAAATGGCACTTTCGATTTCAATGTTCTACAGGACTTGCACAACTTCTGTAGGAGGATGAGTAAGAATTCCGAAGTCCCCTACGTGCAGGATTTCTGAGACTTGCGTTTCCTCGACCTATCAAATCCTCCTAGGCCAGTTCTCACCGTCAAAACTCCCCCTGACTCCCTCTGCTGATGAACCGCCTGAACTCCTAAGCGCTCCCTTGCCCCCCACCCCCTATCAATCTCCGCCACCAACAATCCCCTCTGCCCCATACCTACACCAATGCCTACCCTGAAACCTACTCCGACCCCCAATCCCCCAAATCCCCACAATCTAACCTCCCCCGTTTCTTCCCATATCCAGTCTCACCAGACCTTCCGTGAGCAACCCCCAGCCACTCTTTTCCCCCTGTGAGAGGTGGCTGGCATGGAGGGCTTAGTTCGGGTCCAGGTCCCCTTTTGCCTTCAAGATCTTCCTCAGATTGAAACTCGCTTGGGTTCTTTTCCCGCCGATCCCTCCTGTTATATCAAGGAATCCCAAAACCTTCCCCAAACTTTTGATTTAACCTGGCATGATATCCAGGTCATTCTAGTCTCCACAGTAACTACAGATGAATGTGCCCATGTCACAGACTCTGGCGGATAGCAAGCTGACCGAGACCATGTCATTGACAATACTGTCTCTTTAGGGGAGCAGACCACCCCCAGGGAAAACCCAGATTGTAATTATCAATTAGGCCAAGGTTCCAATGTCCCTCATCAAAACCTCATGCTCCGGTACCTTCTCCGGGGCATGAAACTGTCTCAAAGTATTCAACTATGACAAGATCACAGAAGTGAACCAAAGAGCAGACAAAAACCCAGCCCTCATTCTCAATTGCCTTCAGGAAGCCCTAGTCTAGTATACTCATTTAGACCCAGGATCAAGAAACGGTGTCACCGTCTTAGCTTCTCATTTGATTTCCCAATCTGCCCCGGATATTAGAAAAAGGCTAAAAAAACTGAGGATGGACCTGAAACTCCCATGCAGGACCTGGTAAAAATGGCATTTAAAATTTCCAACGCTCGAGAGGAGACAGCCGAAGCGGCTCACCAGGCAAGGCTTCAGCAAAGGATAAGCCTCCAAACCAAAGCCCTGGTAGTAGCCCTAAGGCTGGCAGATAATCCTGTCCAATGCCACGGCCCATCTGAGGACAGCGCCTTTCGCCTGGTGCCTGCTTCAAGTGTGGCAAGAATGGCCACTGGAATAAAGCTTGCCCCAACCCAAAGCCTCCTACCTGGCCAAGCCCCCTGTGTAAACAGGAAGGTCACTGGAAGTTGGACTCCCCGACCCTGGCTCTGTCCACGGCCCCACGAAGCTGAGGCCCTGAGATCCAGGCAGCCCCAGATGCGGAGCTCACAGGTAAGGAGTTGCTTGGGTTTATAAACTGCAGCGGCCCTGGCTCCTCGACTCCGGTAACACTCAATGAGCCCAGAGTCATGCTCCAGGTAGTGGGAAAATCCATTTATTTTTTTAGTGGATACAGGGGCTACCTATTTTGTGCTGCCTTCCTACTCAGGGCCCACTTTCCCTTCCCAGGTCTCTGTAGTGGGAATTGACGGGTCCCCCTCAACCCCAATGCAGACCCCAGCTCTTTTTTTTGTGCTTTTCACAAGACTCCTTTTTCACACTCCTTTTTACTAATACCATCATGCCCAGCCCCCTTGCTGGGGCGAGATGTCCTGTCTAAACTCCAGACTAATATCTCTTTTAACATGTTGCCCCCACAAAACCTTTTATGGCTGTACTGGGTAACCTGGATGGCCCTGACCCATCCAGGTGCGAACAATAGCTACCCTTAGCCGTCTCTGGCTTGCCAGACGTATCACCATAGGTCTGGAACACCAGTGCACCATCTGTTGTGACACATCACATTCCAGTATTAATAAAGTTATTGAACCCTGAAAGGCTCCCCAACATGCCTCAGTTTCCCATTTGAATGACCAATAATTTAGGCTTAAAACCCACAATAGATAGACTTCTGAAACAAGGGCTGTTAACCCCCACCAGCTCACCCGGTAATACTCCTATTTTACCAGTAAAGAAGTCCAATGGTCAGTACGATATACAACCCAGCTGAATTTCAGAAGAGGTATCTCCAAGTCCGTGATCGCCAAACTAAAAGAGCAGTTTTTCTCCCAGTAGTAGTAGGCCTTTCCGTGGCCTCATCTGCAGTGGCAGTAGGACTGGGTGGCAAAGCACTTGAACACTCTGTCATAACAACAAATGAGTTAGCCACCCGCTTCCAGCTGGCCATCGATGCCTCCGCCAAGTGCCTAGCTTCTCTCCAAAGACATATAACCTCACTTGCCCAAGTTACCTTGCAGAACCGCCGAGCCTTGGATCTCATCACAGCAGAAAAAGGAGGAACTTGCCTCTTTCTCCAAGAAGAGTGTTGCTACTACACCAATGAGTCCGGGGTAGTCGAGACCAGAGTCCAAACATTGCATAAGATAAGTCGCGGGCTGCAGGATACTCAACAAAATGCTGGTGACACTTCTCTCTGCTGGAATTCTTTTCCATACTCTGTCCTTGCTCCCATAGTAAGACCATTAATTTTTGTTATAATTCTGTTATCTGTCACCCCTTGTCTCATCCAACTCTTGCCGAACCGACTCCATGGGGTGGGTCAGCACCTGTGTGTGTACAAGTGCAGTGTTGATTACTCTCTCCTGTTGGCTCCCGAGGGCCAATACATGTGTGCATTCCTGGAACACAAGGGCATCTCCACAATTACGTGTATGTGTTTGTGACTTTGAGACCAGTAAGGGAAGCTTCCCCAGGAAAGTAAGGAAGGAGTCTGTTGAATAAAACAATAGAAAGGCCAGCATTTAACTTTTAATACTGTAGTATGAAGCACAATACCAGATATCCGGATGAGCAGAACTATTTCCCAGTGTGTTTATGAGGCAATTGGGCTCAAATCCCCAGGGTCTTTGATTGTAAACAGAGAATCAGACTTTAGAGCCTGGGACAGACTATGATGGACAGAACAAAAGAGCAGCATCTTCACTTGGAATGTGAGTGGAGTAAAGTCGGGAACCTTGTGACTGAGCCTGAGACCAGAGAAAGACTTGGTTTCCTGGCTGAGGGAAGAGGGCAAAGTGTGCTTACCCTGGATCCAGGCACGGTAGCTGGTACTTACTTGGGGTGTAATCTTTAAACTTCCCTCCTATACTCAATTGTCTGTACTGTCTTTTGAGATATGTTTGGCCACCACAAACCCAGCACAGTAACAGTTCTTTGAGTGGAATGCTTGGTGTGAGAACAGGGGGAAAGAGAAGATGATGGAGCACTTTGCCTAATGCTTCACTTAGATTGATCATTCTGGCAGTCAGGAGGTAAAGGACACCCCCCAACTTCCTCATGTGAACTGGGAGGGGGGCTTGAATCCCTGAGGACAAGCCATGGTTCAAACAGTGACCCCTCTGCAGTACTTTGGTACCCAGGTGTTTAGGACTGGAAGGCGGGGTGGTTTGAAACATTATGGCAAGGGACTTCTCACATTTGCATGTGAGGTTCATCATTATTTCTTGTGTCACATACCATCTGCTTATCAGTTACTGAATGGGTGGCGACTCTGCAGAGGACATGTGGTGTGGCAAATTCTGTCATAATCTGATCAGTAGTTCATATGCTCTCAGAATGGAGATGCTTACTTCTGAGGCTCATGTGGGGTTTCAAACATTCAGGTAGCACTTCTTCCAGGGATGGGTGGGCTTCTTTACTTCCCAGGGTTGAATCCTCAGAAAAAGAAGACCTTAAAAGGAAGGATCAAATAAGGTGTGCTCAGACTTCCTGTCTGGCAGAAGCCAGCTCTGAGGAC
>PVJH01022276.1:0-36960 GCA_004026705.1 Nesogale talazaci | reverse complement strand
ATCAATCATCTATCAATCATCTACACCAATGGATCAGAACAGAAAACTAAGACAAACACATCAGTTTACAGGCAAGTAATCTTCAACAATGGACTTAGAAATAAATAATTGAGAAAAATAGCTAATCTCTTCAACAAATGGTTTTGGACAAGCTGGATTTCCATATATACATAAGCAAAAAAGAAGATCCACATGTCTCCCCATACACAAAAAGGAACTCAAGATGGATCCAGCCTACATGTAAAGCCCAGAATTAATAGAATCATTAGTGAAAAAACTAGAACAAACAAAAACCATATTGTAGGACATTCACCAAGTATAACCAAGTATAATAAAGGAAGCACACATAGCAGAAGATCAAATAGATGACTAGGTCATGCTGAAATAACATCACTTATGCACATCAATAAATTTCATGAAAAAATAAAATGAAAGCCCACAGATTGGGGAAAAATTTGTCAAAGACACATAAGATCCAGCAATACTATTTGGTATATATCCCCCCCAAATGAGACACAAGATGAGTGTCACATCACAAGATAAGAAAGTATGCCTTCCCATATTTATAGCACCACAGTTCACAAATGCATCCCTTAAAAGCAGTGATGAAAGCATGAAACACCATTTGATATTGTATAAGGCTTCATCTAAAATCTAACTTAAGGAGAACATTTATTAAGTCCTTAAGGAAACAAAGAAAATCCAAAGATAACAATAATGAAGTGCTCAAAGATTTCATTTTACTAGAATCCACAATCAATGCTCATGGAAGCAACAATCAAGACATCAAATGAAGTTGTTCATTAGCAAAGTCTATGGCATATGACCTCTTTTAAGTGTTGAAGAGCAAGGATGTTACTTTGAAGACTAAGGAACATATGACCCAAGCCATGGTCTTTCCATTTATCTTATGTACATGTGAAAGATAGATAATCGATAAGGAAGACTGCAGAAGAATTGTTACATTGCATTAAGGTGTTGGCAAAGAGTACTGAAATTACTGTGGATTGCCAGAAGAACAGAGGAATTGTATGTCTGTGAGCATACAACCAGGATTCTCTTTAGAAATGTGGTTGGTGGGCCTGAGCCCCAGTGGCATCGTGGTTGTGTGTGGGACTGTGGCCCACTGGGTTGGCAGCTCAAATCCAGCAGCAGCTCTGCAGGAGCAAGGCTGGGCCTCCTACTTTCACCAGAATGCAGTGATGCCACCTAAACCACCACAACAACAATAACAACAACAACAAAAACAAAGAAATGTGGTTGGTGAGATTTCTCTCACCTACTTTGGTCAGTCTATCCAGGTAGAAACCAAACCTGGAAAGGACATCATGCTTGGTAGAGTATAGGGTTCAGGAAAAAGGGGAAGACCCACAATGTGATTGACTGACACTGGCTGAAAATATAGGCTCAAACACAGCGATATTTATAAGACTCATTGAGGATGGGGCAGTGTTTTGTTCTATTGTATATTACTGGGAGGTTGCTCAAAGTGTCAGCCTCTCCACTCCTGGGTTCTTGTCTCTCACACAAGAACTATTTCAGGGAAGGAATAAAATTCAGAATTCAGATCAGAGTCAGTGAAAGGGTTTGAACAGAAAGGGGGAGTTTATTGAAGGGGATACTTTAGAAAAGAAGTCCAAAGAGCCCTTAGTTGGTCTAAAAGACCTGGAATGTAGAGTCAAATGTTTTATCCTATTGGACCACCCACCTGGCCTTCTGGTAGGTCTCCTGCTAGTAGCTGATCCTCTGTAGTGTATCTCTTCTTTCCAGGTCCATGAGTTCCTGCACCCCAGTCTTTGTGCAGTGCCCTTGTCTCCAGACCCCAAGCCTACACATCTATTCATTCATTGTGGGGCTAGTGTGAACATCCTTTCTTCACCCCGTCTTTTCACTACTGTTGGTCTCTTCCATTGATGCAGAAATATATCTTGTCAGGGTTAGCTACAGACCTGGATAACCTATCAGTAATCATTTCACCTGAATCATTGCATGGGAATCACCTGATTCAATTTAGGATGGGATTACCCATCCCAAATTGCCTCATATTATCCATTCCAGAACTCATATACAGATTACCTATTGACTAGCACCACCCACATAATAATGAGGTGCATAGACCTTGGATAATGAGACCAACCATTATGCGGAAATAAGAATCAATCAGGAGGCAGGAATAAGGGCCAATGGAACAGCAAGATAGGAGAAGAAGGCAACCCAATGGGGACACTGCTACTCGATCCCAATACAAATCCAATGTCATGCCCCTAGGTGCTTCTTCCTCAAATCATGAGGTGACCTGCTTTGTTACTGAAGTGTACTTCACTTATTAAATCTTTGTTCAGGTTACCATCTTGTCTGTTGTACTGTCTTGTGTGCCTGTCTCCCTCTGTTGTGGTGGCAAACCACTTGGGGATAACTTGTTACCCTTCACCATTCTTTGTGTGGGAGAGATATGTGAGGAAAGAAGTCTCCATCTCTCCTTTGTGTTATGATTACAGATTCCTCCTGTCATCACCTTTCTTCCCTTTGCTCATCTCTGTCCAGCAAACACACTACATCTCTTTGGATCAGAACTGATCTAATGACATCTAACAATTAGAAGCAGAGCTCAGTAGGAACATCCTACTCTTTCTATTTTAAGGGAGAGAGGAAAGAAGCAGGTGAAAGGAAAGAGAGAGGAGAACTCAAAATATTTTGTTTTCTACAAGTTGCTCTTCAGAGCCAAAGGAATCCTGTGTCAGAGTTCTTCTAGAGAAACAAAACCAGGACACTAATAATTATATATATATATAAATATATTTATTATAGAAATAAAGAGTTACTAATCCAGAAAGCAGTATGAATGGCTTGGTGCAACTCACTTGCATGAGACAGCTAATACACTAGCAGTTCTTCAAACCTTGAGGGCTGCCAGGTAGTCAGTCCTCTGTAGAGAAATTCAGGCTATCTGGATACAGGCAGCAAACAGCAAGGCAGGTCACCATCAGCCAGATAACAGGGTCTGATATTCTCCAGCCCAAGAGATGTATATTCTAGTAGTGAAGCAGGGTTTGAAGGAAACTCAACTCACAGGCACACAGTACATGGATTAGGTGTCTGACAGACAGTATAGCTTGAAAAATCGAGGCACAGGACAAGCAAGGCAGCCAGCTGGTCTAAAGACCCAAGAGCAAGTGAGAGAAAGGTGAAGTTCACTGAGCCATTTATATCTCTGCCCTTCAATTAATATCACATGTGTTCATTGGCTATGTTGCCATAACAAACCTACCTATCCCAACAACTGCTTTTCCACAAGGACTCTCAAGCATTAAGTGGGGAAGTGATGCCCTATTTAACAAATGATGCTGGAAACAATGTAAATCTACATGCAGAAAAATGAAACAGGATCTCTACCTCGCCCCATCTACAAGAACAAACTCAAGTTGGATCACAGACCTAGAGGTAAAACCCCAAAGCATCCATTAGTGAAGGAATTGGAAAAAAACCTAAGAACCTTGAACCAGGGAATAAAAAGGCGAACTGCAAGAGAGCAGGGTATACATGCAGCAGAATCTGGAATTGACAAATGGGATCAACCTGTGTGCATCAAAAGACTTTACCAAGAGGGTAACAAGGCAATCCATGGACTTGGAGAGGATTCTTAGCAATGACACAACAGACAAAGGGCTTATTATGAAAATCTACAATACCCTCCATGCCTGCAAAAAACGGAAATCAGTTAACCCTTTGAAGAAGGGGGAAAAAGAACTGAAAAGAAATTTCACTAGGGAGGAGATCTGTATGGCCAATAAGCATATGAGAAAATTTTTCCGATTATTAGCCATCATAGAAATGCAGATCAAAACAATGATGATATACCATCTAACACCTTTGAGGTCAGAAAACCAGAGAACAACAAATGTTGGAGGGCATGTGGCGAAATAGAAACTCTCCTACATTGCTAAGGTCCTATAGATACGTACAGCCGCTATGGAAAGTGGTCTGGCGATATTTAACGAAGATGCAAATTGAGCTACTTTAGGACCCAGGTACACCTATACTGGGTATATACCCAGAAGAGGTAAGGAATAAAGCAGGACCAGTTGTTTACACTCCAATGTTTATTGCAGCACAATTGCAGCACTACCATGAAGAGTTGGAAACAATCTAAATTTCCATCGATAGACGAACAGATCAGCAAACTCTGGCACATACACTCAATGGAATGCTATGCTTCACTCAAAAACACTGTTGAGCACATGAAACACATCTTCTCATGGGAAGAGATGGCGGCAATTATACTAAGCGAAGTCAGCCAATCACTAAAGAGGAAGAACAGCATGAGTTCCCTGAGGTAAGTGCAATTAGCATGGTAGGTATAGAAAAGAAACCTCCTATATCAAAATATTAGGGTTGAGTTATAGGGGAATAGGAGGAAGTTGGACCAAACTCAAGGAGGTATGGGTTGGGTCCAATGCAGTAATGATAGAAGGACAGAGGTGAGAGGGAGAAAAGGGGGTTCAAAAGTGAGAGGGTAATGGAGGGAGTAGGGCACTAATCCACCCGGGGGAAGAGGACCAGTCTTGTCTCCGCAGAATCTGGAGTGGGCAGGCAGACCCTACCAGGAAGCACCCAACAATGAGGACAGCATGGCCACATGGAAGGATGGATGAAAAGAGTGAGCCACAGGGCTGGCCCCAATCAAGAGTCAGACTGAGACCCTCCGTAGAAGTGGGCATGGCAGAAAACAGGTTGGGGGGAGGAGCCAGCACGCCACACCCACATGGAAACAGGGAGGGAGAAAGAGAAAGAAAGCCTGACTGGTCCCCAGGCTGGCCCACAATGCTCAGAGAACTACACCCCGGGGAGGGGGGGGGAGCAATGGGTCACAGAGGGGACTGGGCAAACGACAACAGGACATGCTGTCTCCTTACTAAAGCAGACAGTGACAGAGGACGTTTCGGGGGGGTCACACGACAGGGAAGCAATGCGGTCTGAGACGTCAAAAAGAACCGAATCAAGAAGGGACAGCTGAATGGACAGTCAGGAGGAGAGAACAAGGGGACTGATGGTTCCTGGGGGACGTGAGGAAGGGGTGGTGTGGACAGGCTCAGGGATGGGGCAACAACAAATGGCCTAGAATCGACAGCGAGGAGTGGGTGGGAGGCCTGGTAGGGCTTCAGCAAGGGTAATATAACTGAGAGGAAGTACTGAAACCCAAATTAAGGCTGAGCATGATAATGGGACAAGAGGATAGTCAAGAGAAACAGAAGAAAGAAGTAGAAGGCAAAGGTCATTTATAAAGGTCTAATTACAGACATGAACATATGTAAATATAAGGAGGAAATAGATCTAAGTACATAGACTTATAAGCGTAGTACTAAGGTAGCAGATGATGTACCCTGGGCCTCCACTCAAGTACTCTCTTAATGCAAGAACGCTTTGTTCTATTTAACTGATATTCCATGATGCTCATCTGCCTGATAAGACCACTGAAGTCAAATGGGTGCATATGCAAATGTGGCAAAGAAAGTTGATGGTGTCCAGTTATTAAAAAATATATAGCATATTGGTAAAACAAACAATCACTCAACGGAGAAGCAGTCAAGCTCACATGGAAGAAGCACACCAGCTAGTGTGGTCACGAGGTGTTGAAAGGAGCAGGTCTCAGACACCAAACAGGAAAAAAACCAAATCACTGTGTGCTCACTTTCTCGATATGATTGCTGAGGACATGTGGGGCATGAGCAAGAGAGATGAAGAAAGCTGATGGTGCCTGGCTATCAAAAGTTATAGCATCTGATGTCTTAAAGGCTTGAGGGTGAACAAGTGGCCATCTAGCTCAGGAGCAACAAAACACACTATCGAAGAAACACACCAGGTGTGGAAGGAATAAGGCATCAGGCATCAAAGAACAAAAATCATATAATTGTGTGCCCACCCTCCTGATACGATTGCAGAAGACAAAAGGGTGCAGAGGCAAACATGATGGAGAAAGCTGAAGGTGCCTAACTACCAAATGATAAAGTATCTGGGGTCTTAAAGGCTTGAAGGTAAACAAGCAGCCAGCTAGTGCAGAGACAGCAAAGTCCACATCGAAGAAGCACACCAGTCTGTGTGATCATGAAGGCTCGATGGGAGCAGATATCAAGCACCAAGGAACAAGAATCTCAACACCAAGAATGAAGTGGAGTGCAGCGTGGGGATCCAAGGCCCATTTGTGGGCAATTGGACATCCCCTTACAGAAAAGTTGTGGGAAGGAGATGGGCCAATCAGGTTGCAGAGAAGTAACAGTGAAACATAAAACTTTCCTCTAGTTCTTAAAGATTTCTTCCCCACAACTATCATGATCCCAATTCTGCCTTAAAAATCCAGGTGGATTGGAAGAGGTACACTGGTACAGATGAGAACTGGTAACACAGGGATCCCTAGACAGATAAACCCCTCAGGACCAATAGTGAGAGCAGAAATACTGGAAGGGTGGAGGGAAGGTGGGGTAGAGAAGGGAAGCTGATTACAAGGATCTACACATAACCTATCTGGAGGACAGACAACAGAGAAGTGGATGAGGGGAGATGTCAGGCAGCATAGGATATGACAAAATAATAATAATTTATGAAATATCAAGGATTGGTGGGGGAGAGGAGAGTGGGGTGGGAGGTGAGGGGATGAAAAGTGGATGTCAAGGGCTAGGGTGGAAAAGCAGATGGTCTGAGAATGATGGTGGCCATGGGCATGCGAAGGTGCTTGGCACAATATAGGTATGTATGGATTGTGATCAATGATGTACGAGCCCCCACTAAAATGTTAAAGAACAAAAACGAGCTGTAAATGATTTCCTACAACTCCTTTCTTCAGACATCTCATCATGAATCATCCTTCTCTAGAAAAGGGCATTATGTTGGGTAAAGAAAATGAAGGAAAACCTCAGTGGCACGGACTCTCACACCTAAATCCTACCAGGGAATGCAAATACATCAGCAGTCATGGGGACGAAGCAGGCCCAGGAAATGATTTGCTCTGATCATCATGAAATGGTGAAACTAAAAGCAATAAAAGTACAGTGTGTTCCTGTCCGTTCCACTGACTTCTGAGGCGACAGAAGGAAAAGAAGATGTGGGATACTCTAAGAAATACTGCTGATGTAGCTGTTGCACATGTTTTGATGTGTCGAGGGTTTTTCGTCTCAAGATCTGAAGAATGGACTCAAGTACCGCAAACAGGAAGCAGAAAACAAAGTTTCTTTAGAAAGGTAAGGAAAGCATCTGACAGGGCAGCTGAGTTGCTGAAAACAGTTGAAAGAGCTTTGTCTACGTATTTTTCATGAATGTGGGGGTAAGTGACCTGTCTGTGTCTGGGCCAATTGCAGGTCTGGTTGCATTTCTCAGATCCATTCATGAACCTGGTCACGCTCTGTCCGGGGCTAGGTCTTGCATGAACATGGGCAAGGAAGTAAGCAGGCTACGGGTCCAAAAAATAGCCACGGATTTGCTGACTTTGCAGTTTAAAATCAAACTAGGCTAAGTCTGGAGCCTGCTGGCTAAAGATTTATAATTCTCCTCAGCTGTGGAAATCATGCCTCCAGCCATCCTGCAACTCTCAGTGCTCTACGCAAACTTAGCCTCTTTCCCCACCCTCTGCCTGCAGGATCTGTATCTTACTGCTTTCATAGGCAGGAGATGCAGACTCTGACGAACAGCACTTCTCCCAAATCTGACGTAGAGGCAGAAAGAATATACCTTTTTAGGATGAAATCAGTTGGCCAGGCCGATTTTGCTTCTCTGGGCTGCAAAATCACAGCCTCAGTAAGGAGGCTGTGATTGCTAGGCACTCTGAGTCGTTCTGACTCATCATAACCCTGGGTGCAACAGAAAGCAATACCACCCGGTCCTCCGCCATCCTCAACGTCGCTGCCATCTTACAGCCCCTTGTTGTAGCTACTGTGTCCATCCATCTCCTCTGGACCTCCGTTTTTGCCTCCCCTTCCACTTTACCAAGCATGACGTCCCTCCCCAGGGTTTGGTCTCTCCAAAATATCAGCATAAGAACCGAAAACCAAATTCACTGCTGTCAAGTTGATGGGTGGAGCTGCTCCTGGGAGTTCTGAGACCGAGACTCTTTATCCGAGTAGAAGGTCCGCCCCTGCAGACTGAGCTATTAGCAGCCCAACCCGTAAACACCACACCACCAGAGCGCCAAAAAGTGTTGCTGCTCTCACTTTGAGGCCTCAGTGGACTATGACTAAAACGCCATGCAGTGGACTAGGCCTCATAGAGACGCAGTAGCTGAAACAAGGAGCTCAGACACAGGAACGGCTGGAAGGATGGTGCAGGACCGTGCAGTGTTTTGTTGTACAGAGGGGTCATAATCGAATTGGGTTGCAGCCGACTTACAAGCATCTAATAACGGCATCTGTGAGCTTGTGAGAATATAACTTTTGATAGAAATAGAAAGCCTCGTCTACAAACTATAAAACAGCTTGTCGTTTGGAATGGCAGACCTTGAAGTTACTAGTTAAATGTGTAACCACTCTGCCACCCCCCTCGCTCACTGCCAGTGAGTCCATGCTGACTCAGAGTGAACCCTGTGGTTTTCTGAGACAACGGTTTGCAGGAGTAGAAAGCGACCTCTTTCTCCCCACGGAGCTGGGGGTGGTTTTGAACTGCCTGACGTGAGATCGCAGCCCAACACATAACCACTACACCGCCACCTCTACCACCACCACCACAGCTATAATGCAACTGAACAATTCAAAACTTTTTAAGGTGTCCTCTTATGCTCCGCCTAGGTTCCTTCAGTTCTTACCAGCTCTTCCGCGCCCCCTGGTGTCGCCTTCCCGCCACTGCCCAGAAACCACGTGTAAGAAAGTGCTTACAACCTAACGACGTACTCTGATATGGCCCCATCTTAGCCAATAGGAGGGGGGGAGGCGGGGCTGGGAGGAAGCATTGTCCAATCGGTACTTCCTTTGTGGTGGGAGGCGGAGCTTGAGCTTTACCACGTTGGGTTTGTCTGCAAAGGGTTGAGGGCTGCACTCGGCCTGCCGCCGCGGCTCACATCGCTGCTCCTCCGCCCGCGCTGTCCTCCGGGCTCAGCCGCCTGTGGGACCGTCATGTGTGACGGCGCCCTCTTCTCGCCTCTCGTCCTGCCGCTGCTGTTGCTGCTGCTGCTGGTTTGGGGACTGGACCCGGGCTCAGGTTAGCGTGTCCAGGCCCCCTTCCTGTGCTGACCGGGTGTCCCCAGCTCCCGGGGAGGGCGCGCTGGGCCCTCCCAGCGGCCGGGCAGGAGGCGAGAGCAGCGGGGACCGGGGCGCCGGCCTCTGGACCGCAAAAGGCGGCCGGTTCCGTGGGGATCCGCGGGTGCGCGGCGGGATTCCCGATTCCCGGCGGCTCGCTGGCTGGCCGGCGGCACCGGAGTCGGTGCCGCGGGGCTCCTGGCCCGAGCGCTGGCGTCAGCCGCCGTGGGAGGTGGCCTGGCGGGCAGGCGGTGCCCACAGGGTCTCCGGTCCCCGGTCGGCCCGGCGCATCCCACGGGCGCGCGCTGACCCTCTCCCCTCTCCCCGCAGCTGGCGGCGACCGGCGCACCGACGTGGAGGTGGTGCTCCCGCGGCGGGTGCGCCCCGGCCAAGTGCACCTGCGGCCCCTGCCCGGCGCCCCGGGGTCCCCGCGAAGGCGACATCCCCGCGCTGCCCCCACGGCCCCGCGGACCCCGCCGGGAGAGCGCGCCCTGCTGCTGCACCTGCCAGCCTTCGGGCGCGACCTGTACCTGCGGCTGCACCGCGACCTGCGCTTCCTGTCCAGCGGCTTCGAGGTGGAGCAGGCGGGGCCGGCCGGACGCCGGGGCCGGCCCGCCGAGCTGTGCTTTTACTCGGGCCACGTGCTCGGCCACCCGGGCTCCCTCGCCTCGCTCAGCGCCTGTGGTGACAACGGTGGCCTGGTACAGTCTTGTTCCTTGCGGGTGGGGGCATGTTCGTGAGAAGTTTAGCTTTCAATCCTTCCATCACCCCTCCCCTCTGCCTGACCCCCCCCCCCTCCTGGATGGGGTCCTGTGCACAGCACCGGGCAGGCAGGAAGGCAAGCATCAGATCCTCTAAAATGCCGCTCCCCTCTTCCCCCACTGGTATGGAGCCTTGCTTTTGGAAGGGCCCACAGGCTGGGGAGTCAAAGTGAGAGGGTAGGTAGGAGTGGGGACTGGGAGGGCTGGGATTGCAGAGTTGGATACCACAGCACCTTTGGAGGAGTTCTGATCTCTCTGAAGGAAACCTTCAACCTAGATAAAGAGGTGCTCTTCATCCAGGTGTAGCGGGAACTCTCAGCATCTGCCAGGCGTGTTTTGTGCATACTGTTGAAATGCCTGCTGTGCTTACCTCGCACCCATGCTTTCTGGTCCTACCTGGGGAGAAAGTTTGCAGACTCCCCAGCCCCCACTCTTGTTGCACCAGGGGATCTTGGATTAAAGGGTGGCTGTACCTCCAGGCAGGTCTGTGCTTACACTGCCAGTGAGATCCTTGTCATTTGACTCGTCTTGGCTGTAGCAGCGACCTCCCGACAGCTCCCTGCTTTCAGTGTGTTATGGGTGTGGTCTGAAAGTGTACTTCTTAGGAATCCAGCTGTGATCTCCAGAGTTGACAGTTTGAAGCCACCACTATCCCCATTGTCAGTTACAGTCTGAAATCCACCATCCCTTCTCTTAGGCTTCTACCCTACTGTGCGCTAACATTCCATCAGTTGGTGGCCTTGGTGCCAAGCAAATCCTTCCTATGATTCCATCCTTCCTTCGCAGAGCGCATAAGGTGGGTAGATGGCACACTGTCCATGAAGCTTGGTGTTGCTTAGACCATGGAAGAGTCAGGGTTTTCCTGTCTCCAATCAATACTACCTTCAGGGAGGCAGTTCCTCATAGTGTGTGTGTGTGTGTGTGTGTGTGTGTGTCCTTGTCAGGCACAAGAAACTATGTCCCATCACCACCTTCACCTTCATTTGTTCTGCCATCAATAGCAATCTTTGGGGTTCCTAAATACACAGTGCACACCTAGAATCGGCATCAGAGCAGTATGGAGAAATGCTGGGATAAATTTTAAGGAGTAGTCTTTATTTTTTCTTTATTACATCATTTTGTTGGGGGCTCACACAACTGTTATTACAATTCATGCATCCATCCATTGTGTCAAGCACATTTGAATGTTTGTTGCCATCATTGTTCTCAAAACATTTCCTTTCTACTAGAGCCCTTGGTATCAGCTCCTCATTTTTTCCCTTCCTCTCCCCTGCCCTCTCCCTCATGAACCCTTGATAATTTATAAATTATTATTTCCTCAGATCTTACACAGACCAATGTCTCCTTTCACCCATTTTCCTGTTGTCCATCTCCCTTGTGGTCTGTTCCCTCTTTCTCCCCTCTCCTTACCCTAATCCTCCTGGTATAACTACTCTCAATATTGGTCCTGAGGGGTTTATCTATGCTGAATCCTCGGTGTTTCCAGCTCTTACCTGTACCAGTGTACATCCTCTAGTCTAGCCAGATTTGTAAGCTAGAATTGGGGTCATGATTCTGGGGTGGGGGTTGGGGGTAGGAAGCATTAGAGAACTAGAGAGAAGTTACATGTTTCCATGTTGCTACACTCTATGCTGTCTGGCTCGTCTCCTCCCTGTGACCCTTCGGTAAGGGATGTTTAGTTGCCTACAGATGGACTTTGGCTTTCCACTCTGCACTGCCCCTCATTCACGATGATGTGTTTTTTGTTCTGGGTCTTTGATCACAGAGGCTGGTGTGCTTCTTCCATGTGGGCCTTGTTACTTCTGAGCTAGATGGCCACTTATTTATGTCCAAGTCTTTAAGACCCCAGATGCTATATCTTTTGACAGTCGAGTACCATAAGGACTAGTCTTTAAAGGTTCCCATTCCAGAATTTTTCTGAGTCCTGATTAAGACATGATCAGCTATTGCTTGGCTGGAATTTTCCACCTTTGTTACAGCAGGAAAGTTGGTACCAATTCATGGGGGCATGGTGTGTCATTGGGGCTGTTAGTGAGGAAAGACAGTGTGAGACTATGAGTGTGAAGAGAGTGTGAGACTGTGTTTGAGGAGAGAGTATGAAACTATGTTTGAGGAGGCACAAAACTATGTTTGAGGAGGCACAAGTTGTGCTGAAGGCAAAGATGATGCTAGGACTTCAGTCAAGGCTGTCTTATGTTCTAGGAGGATCTGTAAAGTTCACATCATTTGTTGTTTTTATGCCAAAGTTTAAAGACTAGGACACATTTCTGTACTGTGCCTGGAAACATCTGAATCCCATTTGCTACAGTGTAGAACATTTCTGTAGAGGTCAGGGTTTATACTTTTTGGTGTAAAGTTTTCAGGGAGGGACTCTTTGTTAAGGAGCTGAGGGTAGAAATCTGGATAGCATCGATATAAAATCGTAAAGAGATTGTCGCCTGCTCACAGATGGGATCCTTGCTGAAAGGTTCAGTTAAGTCCTCTCTCTGCCTTCTCATGCAGGTTGTTCTTCTGTTTGGCACCATGTGAGGGCGATGTGCTTTACAGAAAAGAACCCAGCAAAGAAGCCAAGTTCAATAGAACAAGTTGTTCATAGAAGTAAGACTAGATTTGAAATTCTCGCTTGACCAGGCACTTCTGTTGTTTAGTCTGCCCAGTTTGGACTTTTGTGTGGCACTGGGCATTGGATACTGTTCTCCAATGGCACATCAATTAAGAGTGGAAGGCAGGAGGGAAGCTATGGCGTGGTAACTTGGAATGGGTTTCCAGGTTGTGCGGTGGCTCTGGAAAACGCAGATCAAAGAAAACAGCTGGACCTTGCGCTATGATGTGTGCATCTTCCTTTGATCGCAGTTCTCAGCTGTGCTGGTAGCTTTGCTTTACCTTGGTTGACAGTGAGGTTGAGAGTGTGGTGTTGTGGGTGCCTCTGTTGAAACTCATCCAGTAGGAAGGATTGTGAGAGGAAAGGTGTCGAGGAGATGATTTTGATGATAGTAAGTGGAACATCTCAAAGCTTCCTTGTAGACAAAAGCAGACTTTTTCTGCAAAGAGCCAGATAGAAAATCTTTCAGGTTTTGTGGGCCACGTGGTCTCTGGTGCAATTACTCAAAGCTGTCAGGTTAGGGCAAAAGCAGCCCCAAGACAGCCCATAGACCAACGGATGGAGCTGCATTATCATGTGCTTCATTTATTGATTTTATTTTTATCATTCGTATACTTAATTTTATTATGGAATAAGACAGAAAAGGGATACATTTAAAAATAAAATAAATACAGGGGATGGGGCACAATAGCCTGATTATCATTGCTTTTTAATTTTTTCAGAGTTCTTCCTAACTGCCCTATAAAATAAGAAAATTCCAATTCTTTAATGAAATGAGCACTTTTTAAAAGACAAAATTATTTTTTTTTTGTTTTTTGTATTTTTGGTTTTTTGGGGGGCATCACGGTTCTCCGGTGGTGGGAGTAGGAGGCCCAGCCCTGCTGCTAGCAAAATTATTTTTAAAACAATGTTTGTGTTTAAATTAGGTGAGGGCTTCATTTCAGATCATTCTTTTTGAATTTGACAGGTTAAATGGCTTACCAACCCCCAGTAGCTTACTCTACCCACTCTTTGATTTCTCTTTCCCTCTCGTCGAATACTAGCTTCCCCTTTACCTAGCCGAATGCCTGCCACTCTTCAGGCTTTATCTTCCCTCTCTTGTCCTCTCCATCTTGACAATATTGTGGTTCTTGTTCTTCTCCTATTCCTCCTCCTTCTTGCAGAATAGTGGTGTCAAACATTTGTTCTTTTTGTGATGACTGATTTCACTCAGCATGATCCTCACCAGCTGCTCTTTGGGAGAAAAAGGTGTTTTCTTCTACCCCGTACAGATTTGCAGTCTTGGAAACCCTCAGGGGCGTTCTACCCCGCCCTATAGGGTGGCAAAGAGATGAAAGCGACTCATTAGCGGTGAATTTGGCATTTTGAGGATGTTCTCCAGATTGGGCCATGCCATTATGTGCTTTGTAGCTGCATCATCATTTTGTAAGCAACATATAGTTTTCCATTAATTGTATATGCCAAGATTTCTTTACCCATTCTTATGATGAGTAGATAGATGGTTTCCTTCTTCTTGCTATTGTGTGTAATGCTGTGATGAACATGGACGTGCGTATGTCTGTTCATGCAAGCACGCTTACTTCTTTAGGATAGGTACCCAGCAGAGAGACTGCCACATTTTATGGCATTTCTATTCCTAGTTGTTTGAAGTAGTGCTGTATCACTTTCTGGAGTGGCTGTGCATATGTACTGTCCCACCAGAGTGTAAGAGGGTTCCAGTCTCTCCTGGACCTCTTCAGCATGTGTTTTTCTCTTTATTTTTCAACTTGACTGTGAGGTGTAAGGTTGATGTGAGGTGGTATTTAATCCTAGCTTTGATTTGTATCTCCTGGGTGGCTAATGGTCATGAATATTTCTTCATATGTTGGTTAGTCATTTGGATGTCATCTTTGGTGACCTGTGTCTTTTGCTTATTTTTAAATTAAGTTATTTTGTTTTTAAAATTGGGTTATGGGCCTTTTAAAATTGAAATATTGCAGTTTTTATTGATTTCAGAGATGAATTCCTTCACAAGGAAAGGTCAACATTAGAAAAACAGGCAGTGTAATCTGCCATCTAAACAAAACAAAAAAGTCACATGATCATAGTTTTCAACACAGAAAAAGTATTTTGTCAAATTATCCAACCATTTCTGATAGAAACTCTCACAAAATAAGGAATAGAAGGGAACATTTTCAGCACAGTAAAGCCCTTATATGCCAAATCAATGGTCAATATGGTAAATATTTTGCTTAATGGGAGAACATTCATCCTATGAACAGAAACCAGACAAGGATGTCCCTTATTACCACTCCTTTCAATATTGTGCTGGAGGTCTTAGCAAGAGCTACCAGATAGCAAAATGAAATTGAAGGCATCCAAATTGGCAAAGAAGTAAAACTCTATTTGCAGATCATATGATTTTATATGTAGAAAACACCAAAGGCGTGACCAAAAAAAAAAAAAAAAAAGAAGCAATCAAAAGATTAGGCCACATGGCAAGAGACAAGATAAACATACAAAAATCAATGTATACTAACAAAGAGATTCCTGATAAAGGAAGCCAACAAAACTATACTATTTACAATGGCCACACAAAAAATGAAATACGTACGAATAAACCTAACCAGAGAAATAAGATTTGTACAAAGAAAACCACAGAACTGTACTATAAGAAAGCCGAAGATACCCACACAAATGAAAGAATAGTCCATGTTAATGTATAGGACAGTATAACATGATAAAAAATCAGTATCACCCCAAACCGAAGCTCATTAAAAATTCAGTTGATGTGAATTCATAGTGACCTCTCGGGCCAAGTAGAACTGCCACAGTGGGTTTCCAGGACTGTCGCAGTTGATGAGAGTAGAAAGCCTGGTATTCTCCCTCAGAGAAGCTGGTGGCTTTGAACTATGGGCCTTGGGGCTGGCAGCCCAACATATAACCACTATGCCCCCAGGGCTCCCTACATTCTCAATACCACCCCAAACCATCTATTCTTACACCATCATGTTGATCCAAATTGCAACTTCATTTTGTAATGAAATGAAAAATGAAAAACTAATTATTAACTTTATTTAGAGAGGGAAGAAACCCAAGAGAAGCAAAGAACTTATTAAGAAGAACAACAAAATTGGAGGCCTCTCACTTCCTGACTTATCAACCTGCTGCACAGCAGCAGTCATCAAAACAGTCTGGGACTGGACAATGATTGACATATCAATCAGTGGGACAGAAATCAGAACCCAGGCATAAATTCACACTTACAAACAATGAATTTTTCACAAAGGATCAAGGAATCTTAAGTAGGAAAGAGATCATTTCTTTCAGAAGTGCGGCTAGCAATATGGATTGCCATCTGTACAAGAATGAAACAAGGCTCATATTTTACTTCCATTATATAAATGAACTGATGATCAAAGGCCTAAATGTAAAAACCAGAGCTATCACGATCATCATTGAGAAAATAGGGATAAACTTATGGGCCATTGTGCAGACTAAAAGCACATTGTCAAACATAACAAAGGAAGCACATGCAGCAGGAGACACGACAGATGACTGGAACATAAAATTAAGACCTTCATGTGCATCAGAAGTTTTCATCTTAAGAGAGCCCATGCAGTAGTAACAATTTTTCTAATATAACTTAATGTGATGTTGAGTATCATTTTAATTTCTAGTAAACCCTACTGTTCACTCACTGCTATCACATCGCTTCTGACTCACAGTGACCATAAAGGAAAGAAGAGAACTGCCCCTCTAGGTTATCCAGGTGTAGAAAGCCTCATCTTTCTCCCAAGGAATGCTTGGTGGTTTTGAACTGCTGACTTGTGGCTAGCAGCTGAGTCTTAGCCCACTGCGCCACCATGCCGTGACCACTGTTATCTTACATCTTCAAGAGAGCTTTTCAGGGAGCGCTGAGCTCAAGAGTAGAGAACATGCCAGCCTCTGTTCCCAGTTGTGCTGTTTGTCTCCATGTAGATTTCGTCTGAATGGTTGAAAGAGATAATTACTGTTCATGGGATGTGAAGAGTAAGTTGCCTTTGGTTTTGTGTTCTCTCTTTTGCCTGTGGGCAGAGATGCAGGCTTGTGTCTCATCTTATAAAGTTGCCCCTTTTTAGGCTTTCAGAAATCACAAGCTCGAATATGAATTATTTTGTCTCCATTTTCTTCATTTTATGTACATTTCAAAGAGCTGTTGGATGTGGTGTGGGTTTTGGTAAGTTTCTATCACAGTCCATCTTCTATCACAATTCCAGTTCTATAATTCCAAAACTGTACATGTATACATTTGAAGAAGGTAATTCTGCTCCCAATTAATCGATCTAAGTTTGGCTGAGCTGCTTCTCGGAAATAGAGGAAGATCAGAATTAGAATTAGGTTAAGCTTTCTAAAGAAGCCTTGGTGACATAGTGTGGTAAGCTTCGGAATATTAACCAAAGGATCAGTGGTTCAAACCTACCAGTTGATATGTGGGAGAACAATGAAGCTTTTTATGTTTTTGTGAAAGTTTACCGTGTCAGAGACCTACTTCTGATCCCTGGTCCCCCCATCTGTGCAGAACAGACCTGCTCCACCGTGTTAACAAGTCTGTCATCTTTTAAAAGCAAGTGAGTGTGCACTGTCAACCGTAGGGCTAATGTTGTCCTGTGTAAACCGACCTAGAGAGGATAAGTACATAGTTAATGGAATGTCAAGGAGCTGCTCCTTTCTGACGGGACAGTAAGAAGGGCAGAAGCAATTGTGAAGTTTGGAGGCAGAGAAGCATTAAGGAAATAGTTCAGAGAACTCTAAAACTATTGGTTTCCTCCGCAGGCAGGGCCTTTATGCTTGCCCCACAGTGGCATCTCATGCACTCCCTGTGCTCTCCAGACGGCTTTGCTCTTTCTGATTGCATTCCTTCCCCAGCCCTCCAGGGCCAGACTGAGCTGTTAGGCTGCAAGACATTGGCTGCATTGGGCATGACTGCTCATGCTCATGCATGCTAGGGGGCCAGTGACCCTCACCTAGGCTAAATAGATGTCCTACTTTGATCGTTGTACTTGGCAATATGAGAAAAAGGAAGTACAAGATGCTTTGAGAAACTGAAGAGGTATTTCCCGACTAATTGTGTTCATACAGTGGATTTACTGACTCTGAAATGCGACAGCTGCCTAGCCTTGTTTTGTGCAATGGGAAATGCTTTCATAACACTTTGTTGGAAGGCAGAGTCCTTGGTTAACCTTTCCCACTGCATGCTTCTGCACACGTGCTTGCAGACTCACGACCACACTCTTATTCTTTAGGAAATGAACCTCCAAGGGCATTCAGGGCCATCCAGGGACCCTGTGATCTTAGGTGAATCTCTTCTCCCCTTTGAGCCTCCTGGGTGCAGCCAGAAAAAAATATTATGTCATCACAGCAGCCTTGCATGGTTGTGAGCAAAGAAAGAATATGCTGTCGAGTTGGTCCCTGGCTTCTGACGATCCAATGCACGATGTAACGAAGTGTGACTCTCTCCCACACTAACCCTATCATTAGCTACATTATCAGACTAATGTCGGATCTATAAAGTTTTTCCTGGCTAATTTTTGGAAGTAGGTCACCAAGCCTTTCTTTCTAGTCTTTCTTAGTCTGGAAGGTCTGCTGAAAGCTGTTCAGCACCATAGCTGCTCACAAGTATCCTCTGCTGGGCGTGACTGTATCTGAGGGAGGTTGGCAGGGTCTTGAACACAGGTCTTTCACCAGGTGAGAACTCTACTGATGAACCACAGGAGTGCTTTCATGGGAAATGAGGGAGTCTATGAGCGGGGCACATAAAGGCATTAAAATATGTGTGGGAAGGCAAGGAGGGGAGATGTAGCCATAGGCTAGACAGTAGACAAGTGTTCATTTGGGTGAAGAGAAAGATAGTATTTCACAAGTGGGAAAAGACAAATCGAAGAGGGAGGGGCAGGAGAAGGTATTGTGGGGTTTGATAAATAGCCTTTTTATGTTGTTGAATACAACGTTGACCATCTGAAATCTAAACCCCACCTAATTTGCAATAAAATGATTAAAAATAAACAAAAACATGTCCTTTTGCTTGTCCAGGTCATTCCACGACTTTTCCAGTTATAAATCAAATCATCAGTCTACACTGATGACTGCGTGGACAGATCATTATTGAGCACCTGCCATGGGTAGGACCCTACGTTAGATTCCCAAATGGCCTCTGCAGACAATGCAAGCTCTGTCTGAAAGACTCAGAGCTGCAAGGGAAGGAAGGTATTCCAGGGACCAGGGTGGAGGCGGCGGGCAGAGGGGCAGAGAACAGAGCCCTCAGGGAGCAGAGAGACTGAAGCTCAAGTGAGTGGAGTTCAGCTTCTGGGAGGGAGGTGCAACGGCTCCCAAGCTAGTTCTTCCTGAGTCAGTGATCCTGGGATTTGATGAAGTGACTCCAGTTGCTGACTTGAAGACATTTGGACTCCATCTTAGAGCACTGGTTCTTTGGGTATGCAAATCTCCTGCAAGTCTGCTTCAACATCTCCTGCAAGTCTGCTTCAACACAGATCTACGGGGACCACCCCCAGAGATTTGAATGCAGCCAGTCTGATTCGGGGGGCGGGGGGGGGGGCGCACAAAATTGAGTTTCTTTTTTCCCTGAAAAGTTTTGTTGGCAGATAATTCACATGTCATATGATTCAACAGTTAAATCACATCAAGACAAGTTGTACAGTCATCACCATAACCAGTTTTACAATGCCTTCTCCATTCTTGTACTCATCATAAGAACTTGAACTTCTAACAAGTTCTTAGCTGAGGCTGAAAATGTTGGTGTAGGAGGTCCCACTTTAAGACCTCGGCCCTGAGACATGGAGAGAGCTTTGCAGGTTGTCCATTGGAGAAGTAGCAGTGGGGCTGGCTGGTAGAGTGAGGCACTTGGATTACGGGAATGTGAAGACAGGCAAACTCTGATAGAGATTTTGAAGGACTCAGTAGACTGACCAGAGAGAGGTGCAGCCCCAGTGACCCCTCCTCGGTCACCCACAGTGAGCAGCTTCACAGTGAAGCTGGTGTGGGGAGGCAGATCTAGCCTGGGAGCAGGTGCTTTTCAGGTGCCATAGCTGCAGCCACAGCAGTAAGACATGACTGGTGCTCTAGGAGAGAAGTCAGAGTGCTCTGGCCTGGGATTTAGAGGGCTCATAACTGTGTCAGGTCAAGGCTACTCCTTCATGCAAGAGGAGGGAGCCCTCATATTTAACTTAGGCCTTCGTGTATTAGAATCAGGTGCCTGCACAGCAAGCAAATGCTTGGTTCCAATCCTTCCATGTCCACACACAGGTGCTTCCAAACAAAGGCACTGCAGTTTCCCTTAGAGAAACCAGCCTGATCGTCCTCTGCTGCAAATAGGGTGGCTACAAGTTAGAATTGATTTGACAGCAACTGGTGCTGCCAGTTGGTTTCTTTAGGTGACATTTATAGGCCTCCTTGTACCTAATGAATCTTCACTGACATTCGTGTGCCTGAAGGAGCCTTGGCAGGCTATCTGCATATCACGTCTAGGCATCTATTGTGACGAGCATAACATGGATTTACATAAATTTAGACAGGCCATGCCTTGCTGTCCAGGCCACAGGACAGCAATGGTCTAGGAGCCAGGGCAGAGGAACGCCCTGGCACTAGGTTTGTGTAGGCAGTGTAAATTCAGGATGCTCCCAGACATTGCAAATGATCTCTGGCACTCTATTAAAAGATTGAGTCGTGTTTCCCCATCTGGTTGTATGTTGAAATTTTTGGGTGAGCTTTTAAAAAATGGCTAGTGCTGGAAGGCAAATGGCTGAATTCCATCCAGAGAGTCTGATTCAGTTGGTCTGGAGTGTAGCCCAGACATCAGGAGCTGTAGAGTCAAAGACGAAAACTTGTGAGCACCGGAGACCGTGAGAAGCCCATTCTACTCTCTCGCACTCCTTGCTCTCGCCGAGAGTCCAGTCCATTCCTTCCATTCATTCAGTTGTTCCTTCCCATCTAGTCTGTTCCATTTCAAACACTTTCTTGAATTACTATTATTTCACAGATAGTAGAAAGAGGAATAAGTCATATCCTGCCTCCAGGGAGCAAACCATGCATTAGGTCTTTGAAAAGTCTAGATAGAACCGTGGGTTCTGGCTGCATGCAGGGGAGAGGGATTCATTCTGCAGAGAGTCTGGGCAAGTGAGGGTGGGGTTGGCCAGGTAATGGTGATATGGGACTAACAAACATTTATACTGGACTGAGGTTGGGAGGGGTTATCAGTGACACTTTTTAAAAACATAGAATATTTAATTTCTTATGGTTACATGAAAATGGGATGCTGTTAAAACCTGGACTGTAGCATTACCTCAGGGAACAAGAGGCCGGCAAGGCTTAGGGAGAAGTGAGACCCAGTCGTTATGTGGGTTAGCCCCTGGGCAGTGGCTGGACCCAGCAGCCCTTTTCTTCCTGGTGTTAGTCCTGGCCGTATCCATCTCAGCTGAAGAATGGACCACAAGATCAAGTCTTGAAAATCCTGGCTCACTTTGAGTCAGAATCAACTCAACAGCAATTGGTTTTTGGCTTAACCGCTAGCTTTAACCGCTAGCTTAAATGTCTATGGCTTCTTGAAAATCATAGTGGGAGAGGACGCCTGGGATTGATTTGCTTTTGACTCTGTGTAGGCCACGGTGGCTGAGAAGGTCAGTCTGGGAAGTCGTAATTGTTAAATAGGAAAATATGATCTGCTCTGTCAGCCTTCACCTAACTTACAATAAAGCAAATTAAATAAATAAAACCTCTTCGGAGGTTTTGGAAGAAAGTCCTGATGACCTACTTCTGAAAGATTACAGCCTCGAAAACCTGTGGTGTCTTGGTTTTTCATTAAAACGACAACAAGCTTCATAATTTTTCCATTCAAATTATGCATGTTACACTTTTGGTAAATCTAGCAAGCTTTTCTTGTTAGCCCCATTTATGAGTTTGGTCATTGAGGACTTTTACACATTGAAAATTGCATTTCAACCTTTAACATATTTAATTTTATTTTTAAGCTCTTTGACAATCCTTAACAACAAACCCTTCTCACATACTTAAGTAAGTCTTGTAAACTTAATAACAGTCTTATAAACATGGAAAGTGTTAAGTGCTCAATGTTCTCATACTGCTTTATAAAATTTATAATATTTCAATGGCAAATCTAAATCCATATGTATTAAATTAGAATAAATATAATCCATTATATACCCTGCCAAAATCTCTTAAACATTACAAGTTCTGAAAAAAATTATGCCCCAAATTACCTATCACGAAAGTATTGATATGATGGGTCTGACAGCAGCATTTCATCCCTGTATTTGATTCTAAATACCCCAGAGGTAAGACATGTTTTCCCATTAAGGATATAAATTGTCATTGTCAGAAGTTTTGGAGGGTACAAATGGACTTTAGGGGGATGATTTAAAACTTATTTTTTAAGCAGGGGTTTTTTTTTATTATTATTACTACAAAGTAAAACATTTTGGAAAGCAAATTTGGAAAGTAAAGTAAATTGCTGAACATTAATTCTACCTCCATCCCCACTCCTTTAGGGAGCTCTGTCTACCAGAACCGTTCAGTGGGATGTTGCCAGGTCACACAGACACTCAGGCAGAACAGGACCCTGGCAGGAATAAGTTCAGACAGGAAAGCCTTGAGGTGGCCTTGTTCATGCAGGCTGCTAGGGCTGTGGGCATGTGAGAGTGAGTGAGGATGACTGATGTCCTGCTGTCTTCTCCTTTCTGTCAGGTTGGCCTCATTCAGTTTGGGCAAGAACAGGTGCTAATCCAGCCGCTTAATGATTCCCGGGGCCCCTTCCATGGACGAGAGCATCTGGCCAGGCGCAAATGGTCCCCGGCACCCAGACCCTCTGCAGAGGCACAGGTCTCTGGGCAGCCCTGCCAGGTTCTGACAGGTGAGTCTGAGGAGGGCCAGGAGTGGCTCTGTGTTCACTCAGAGGGATGTTCCTGCACACATGTACATCAGGAAAGCATGAACTCTAGAAAGAGATGGTTCCCTTGCCATCCGTGCACATGAGTGCCAATGTGTACTTCCTGGGCAGCAGCATTTTGTTTCTGGAAGGAACCCTGGGTCTCATTCATGCAGCTCTGCAGCTATGTGTAGCAGCAGAAAGCTAAGACCAGGAAACCTGAGGCTTATTTGTCAAACCCCATGTTGGTAACAAAGCTGGGATGAGAGTCCTCCCCCTGACACCCTGACCACAGCTGGCAGTACAGCAAAAGTAGTCTTCTGGTGGACTCTAATGAGCCCTGGTGGTGGAGTGAGTTGTGTTGGGCTCTTAACAGCAAGGTCAGTAGTTCAAAAGCACCAGTCACTCTGGGAGAAAGAGGCAGCTTTCTATTCCTGTAAGTAATAAGTTTTCGAAACTTAGAGGGACAGTGCTACCCTGTCTGTGAGTACGGAATTGACTTTATGTCTGTGAGTACGGTTTGGAGTTTGGGTGGACTCTAATACTGAACTGTAGTGGAGCAGTGGGTGAAGAGATTAGATGTAACCAAAAGGTTTGTAGTTTGAACCCACCAGTTTCTCCAAGAGAGAAAGGTAGATAATCTGCTTCTGCAGAAATGAGAGTCACCGCACACTGTCCACCCAACACTGACTCCCTGCAACCACATGGACGGTTTCTGAGGCTGCGAGTCGAGTCTTTGCAGAAGCAGAGGGAGGGGGTGGTACGTTTGAATGGCCACCTTGCTGGCCGTCAGCTTGTTGCTTGCTCCAGAGCACCTCCAGGACTCCAGCCAGCACCCCCAGGCCCCCTCCTCTGAAGACTAAAGACTTGAAAATTCTGTGAAACAGTTGTATTCTGTCCTGTGGGTTGCTAATGGTCTGAATCCCTTGGAGGGCAGTGGACTTGATTAGGGCAGGGGTGGGAGTCTTGTTCATGTAGTGGTTGAATGCTCAGCTGTTACTGAAATGGGGGAGGTTTGAAGACACCACTTCTCCATGAGATTAACCTTTCCTAAAAAGATGAAAGCCTTAAAACACTATGGGCCATTCTTCCCTCTCCTATAGCATTATTATAAGTTGGAATCTATAGCAATGAGCCCCGTTTGGGTCTGGGGGACTTACAAAGCAGTGGTTCTGAAAGTGTGACCCTGGCCACTGAGACCTGCTGAATGTGAAGTGTTGGGAGTTGCCCTAGGAAAACCTGTAGCGGCTTCATGAGCCCTCTAGGGAATTTTAGAGCTCACTAGTGTGTGAGAAAAACTACTCTTGAAAAGTGCCACCCATCCTCCCAAACCCTGGGTCTGCAGGAATTGAAGTGTGATTTGCATGTCAAGAGTTTTAAAAGGCAATTCCAATGCTTTACACAGGGTGAGGTGTTTAAAAGCGTTTTCTAATACTGTACACCCAGTACACACACTCCGAGTACCCTCCTGCCATTCATTTATTGCACTATTATTTATGGGAGAGCATGGGACCCCACAGTTAATCTTTAGGAGTTTGACTTTTGTAGATTTAAGACTTATTTTTGTATGTTTCTTACCTATAGGTGTTTCTCATTTTAGTGTTCCAAGAATCTCAGAAATAAATTGATTATATCACTCTAGAACCGTGGTTTTTCAACCTTTCTTATGCTGCAACCCTTTTACAGTTTCTCATTTTTTGGTGATTCCCCAACCTTAAAATTATTTTCATTGCTACTGCATAACCGTAATTGTGCTACTGTTGTGAATCGGGCAACCCCTGTGAAAAGTACCATTCAACCCACAAAGGGATCTCAACCCACAGACGAGAACTGCTGCTCTAGAATGACACTGTTACTTACAAGTGAATCTCCTGGGTCCTCACTCTGTTTCCTTTCGCCTTCCTCCTGCCCCACTGTCACTTTCCCCTTACTTCCGCCTCTCGGTACCTCCTCTTTGCTAGTTTGCTGTTGCTCTGACACCCCCTCTCCGCCCTTGTATCCCTAGCTCCTCCTTGTTATTGACTCCTACACCCCAGGTGTTCCCCTGCCCATGGCACAGCCTGCTCATCGCCCCCGTCTCCTCCTCTCTCTGGCCCTGTTCTCACCTCCCCGATCTCCCCAGGACCCGTGGTCCCGCTGCTCTTGCCTCGGGCATGCCTCTTGTGCCTACCCTATATAGGTAGGCACACTGACCATGACATAGCCTAAACTGATTTAAAAGAATGAAAACAGTAAATGAATAAGAAATGATTTTTTTTTAAAGAGAAGAAATAAAAAATCCTGACTTGTTTTGGTGACCTTCAAGACTCTCCAGAAGCCGCTCCTCCCTGCCTGGAGAACCCCCGTGGGGGCTCCTCAGAGGCTTCTTAGCCCTGCTTGCCTCCAGCAACTGATCTGGTGTGCTCCCTTCTTAGTTTGCTCAGTTTTGGGGGGTTCAGACTGCAGTTGCCTCCCCACCAGGTGACTTCAGAAATGTCCTTTGTCACAGTGTGCAACAGTAAAGGGGCAGTGTGACACATGCTGTTGTTGGTGCCCAATTCCCTCTGTGTCCCATTAGCTCCCCACAGGGACTTCATCCTCCGAGTCTGGTATGCCAGCATGGGGTCCAGTACAGCTCTCTCTTTCCCTTCCTCCCTCCTGGCCTGCCATGTGGGTGTGGCATACTGGTTCCTCTCCCCAACCTGTAGGTTCAGTTCTCTCTGCCCTATCCAATAAAATGATGGGGGAAAAATGTTCTCAAGTAACTTAAAATTTGTTGTAAAAGCATAGGAGCCTTGATTAATCAAAAATTTCCCCCCAAAATGAATCTTAGAAGAAATATTTGAAGACTATTTCTTCCTTTTGCTATAAAGTGAATTCCAGTGGATTACGTAGGGTTTTTGAAATGATCTTTTGCAGGAAGTAGACTGTCTCGGCTAATCTTTCTCTCACTAAGAGGCTGCTGAAGTTGTGTGGTTGTTGGTCCCATCGGTCAGGTCTGACCCACGGCAACCTTATGCTGCCTGACTCGACACCATCATCACAATGGTTTCTGTGTTTGAGCCCATTGTTGCAGCCACTGTGCCAGTCCATTCCCTGGAGGGCCTTGCTCTTTTGTGTTGCCCCTCTGCTTTACCAAACAAAATATCCTTTTCCAGGGACAATGTGTCCAAAATGTCTTCGATGAAGTCTTGCCATTCCTGCCTCTAAGGAGCAGTCTGGCTGTATTGCCTCCAAGGAAGATTTTTCTCTTCAATATTCCTCTTCAGCACCATGATTCAAATGCATTGATTCTTTATTCAAGGACTAACTTTCCCAGGCATATGAGGCAATTGCCAATACTATAGCTTGGGTTAGGGGAAACAGCCCTTATAGTAATATTCTTGCTTTTCAATACTCCCCAAAAGATCTTGCATAGCAGATCTACCCGAGGTGACATGTCTTTTGTGCTCTTGACTGCTCTTTCTATGAGCATTGATTGTGGATGCAAGACAAAACCCTGGACAACTTCAACCTTTTCTCTGTTTATTATGCTGTTACCTATGGGTATAGCTGTGAGGATTTGGGTTTTCTCTACATGAATTGTAACCCACACTGAAGGCTGCAATACTTGATTTTCATCAGATTGTGCTTCAAGTCCTCCCCTCTTTTAATAAGCAAAGTTGTGTCATCTGCACATTGGGGTTGTTAATAGCCTCCTTCAGTTCTGATTGTGATAGATTGATAGATAGATGATAGCTAGCTAGCTAGCTAGAGATAGATAGATAGATGGATGGAGAGATAGATTTTGTGTCAACTTGGTCCATGGGAACATGTGGATGGACATTAATCAGGTTGCAGTTTGACTGGAGAACAAAGAGATAAATGGCTCTGCAAGGCTGGCCCCTGTCTCTCCTACTCTATGGTTATCAGACCAGCATGCTGCTACTTTAGCTGCTTCTGCCTCAACCTGTGTGCTACACTGCCTATGGGCCAAACCAACCTGTGGGGTGTGTTGCTAGAGCTTGAGGCATCTTTGAAACCTGCTGCACCATGATGCTGGTGTATACATCGCTTGAACTTGAGGTTCAGGGATCCTGTCACTTTGCATTGCTTGTGTCCAATATCCCATCCAGCCTTACTTCTCTAAGCTCCCATGCTACTAACTGTTGCTGAGTCATCATTGTTGTTGTCTGTTGCCTGCAGGCAGACTCTGCCTTTTTTACCTGAGGGAAGACTCCATCATCTTCTTCCTTGACCTTGTACTAAAGCCCCCTTCATGAATTGAAGGACTTTCAGTATTTTAACTGTTCCACAGACATGAGTTGAATTGAGCCTTCTTGCTGTGTGGACTGATGCACTGTTATATTCCTTTTCACTGTGTAACCCTATCCATATATATGGATATATATTCATATATATTCAATATATACATTTATTTATTTATAAGTGTCCTGGTTTTGTTTCTGTAGAGAACACTACCTACCACATTGATGCTACATTCTTCATCATATTGGCCAACACCTCTGATGATTTACTCAATATACAGGTTGCATATGAATGATGAGAGGATACAAGCATGTCACACACCTTGCCTCCTTTTACACTGTGCTTTATTCCCTCGCTCTATTTACTCAACTGCCTCTTGATCCACATACAAATTCTGATTGAATACAACGAAGTGTGTTGGAATGCCCATTCTTCTCAAGATTATCCATAGCTTGTTGTGATCCGCACAGTGAGATGTCTTAGCATAGTCAATAAAACACAAGCAAACATATTTGTAATGTTAATCCAAGATTCATCTGACGGCAGCACTGATATCCCTGCTCCACATACTTTTCTGAATCTGATTTGAGCCTCTGGCAGCTCCCTGTCAATCTACTGCTGCAACCAGTTTTGAATGATTTTCAGCAAAATTTTACTTGCATATGATATCAATAATTTTGTTATATAATTTGAGCATGTTGTTGGGTCACCTTTCTTTGGAATGGGGAAAATATGGATCACTTCCAGTCAGTTGGTCAAGTAGCTGTATTCCAAATTTCTTGGCATAGATTAGTAAGTACTTCCAGTGCTTTAGCAGCTTGTTGAAACATTTTACCTGGTATTCCAACAATTCCTGCAGTCTATCTTGGCTAATCTTTTCAGTAAAGCTTGAAGTTTTTCCTTCAGCCTCATTGGATGTTGCTCATCTGCCACCTCCTGATATGTTGGCATATCAAATTGTTCTTTCTCAGTACAGTGACTCTGTGTTTTCTTTTCATCATCTTTTGATGCTTCCTGCATTATTCACCCTTCTGCTCATGGAATCTTTGAATATTAGAACTTCAGGTTTGATTTTTTCTCAATTTCTTTCAGTATCAAATATGCTGAATATGTTTTTTCTTTTTGTTTTTCTGAAAACAAAACAAAACAAAACAGTTGTATTACACTGGGCAGATCTGCTCCACAAGACTTCCTGAAAGTGTTGACGAGCAAGGATGCCATTTTAAAGACATACCTAAGCCCCTGCATTTTTCAATTGCCTTATCAGCAGTGACAGTTGGATACTGAGTATGGAAGACCAAAGAGGAAGCGATTCACCTGACTGGGGCTGGTGAATAATATTGAATGTGCCATGACCTTCTAGAAGAGCAAATATATTTGTCTTGGAAGATGTACAAGTATAGTGCTCCTTGGAAGGAAGACTTGTTTCATGTACTTTGGACATGTTATCAGGAGAGACCAGTTCCTAGAGAAAGATAGCATGCTGAGTCAAGAAGAGAAGCAGCAAAAAGGATGAAGACCCTGAAGGAGACAGGTTGGTGCAGTGACTGCAACAATAGTTTCAAACTTAACAGTTGTGAAGATGGCACAGGACTGGGCATGCCTCAAGATTTAGTGTCTTTGCTTTTCAACACTTTACAGAGGCTTTTTTTGTAGCATATTTTCCCACGCAATGCATCATTTAGCTTCCTGACTGTTGCTCCCCTCTGTCTCTTCAACCTTCTTTCTGTTCTTCCTTTTAAAAATGTAGTCTTTAAGTAGATTGGCATGGAGCGTTCTGAAGTTATGGACAGAACATGGTACTGATGGGCTTTACTTTCCCAAACTTTCTGAGGTTGGCAATGACTGTTTCGAAATGCCCCTTTCATGCACTGTGTACCCAGCTACACTCTTATGGTTCCTTCAGAGGAACCATATGCTTTTATGCTTTCTATTCTGATCCCTGGTGAGACATGCAGAAATGGATACAGCCAGTTTTTGGAGCAGTGTTTGAAATATGAACTATATTCTGTAGAATTCTTAATTTTCATATTGGAAACTCATGCTCTATTTCTGCCAATGCATCTTAAGAGTGGCCACTACCATTTACCAGTGGAAGTTTTTGTATTGCTATCATGCTTAAAAGGTTCAACTAGAGCTTCCAGACTAAGATAAAGCAGGAAGAAAGGCTCAGAGTTTATTTCTGAAAATTGGTCAATGAAAATCATGCAGATAAGGGTGGCCAGGTCCTGTTGGCCCAAGCCAGGGGCAAACTTTACTGAAGTTCCAAACAGCATGTACTTCTAAACATTTAGAGAGAGTGTGTTAACAGCATTGGGCTGTGGAAAGAAAGTACTGTGAAGTGGGTGGTTTTAAAGAATAGCAATCTATTGTCTCAGATTCGGGGTCTAGAAGGCTGAATTAGGGGTAGGGGAATGTTTTGTCTGTTGCTCTGAGTGGTTTTTTTTTTTTTTTGACATTCTTTCATTTTGACATTCTTTGGTCACTGCCTCCTATGAGAAATGACATCAGGGCCACATGTGACCTCCCCTGGCTGCAGTAGGGAAAGAAGAATCTAACTGTACACTAGCATAAGGCTGATTTACACAATGAGGAGGTCAGAAATGTCTCCACTTTCCATCCCTCTTTACCCAAATTTGCCAGTAACCATCCCTCCCCCAGCATTCTACTTCTCTGCCAGGTTTGTTAAATCATTGCAGTGGCCATACAGGACTCCTGATTATAGGGGTTTATTAGGGAAGCTAACAGATTCCAGAACAGTAAAGATACAGTTCTTTTGTCCACACTGTCTTCTCAGATATTCTGGCAGGAATGTCTCTGTAGTCCTTTGGCTTTTTCCAGGGGACTGAGTGTCTGACAGGGTCTTAGTGGGGTCCTCTGTATTTGTTTCCTGGTCTTGATTCTGCTTATTTGATCTGCGTCATGGTCTCAGTGCAGTGACTTCTGGTGCCGCTACCTCTTCAAACTGGGATTGTGCATATGCTTCCCTCTCGCCTCTTCTTTCTTGATGATGGCGGCATCCCTATTGCTTCTAGGATGGCTCACTTTTGTATGAAGTGGAATGGCATAACTGACCAGTCCATGTTAGAGCCCTCCACAGCCTATAAAAATGCTCCATCCATTCACTGGATGGGAGCTACAGAGATTATATGTAGCAGAGTCCTATTAAATGATTACGGTTACCACACACGTCTTTCTTTTTCTGTGTTCAGTTTTAGAAAACACCACTTAGAAGCATTCAGTACCCACCCTATTAAGGTATCAAATCATTAATATAACTGCCACCCCTACCCCAAGCCCTGCTTCCCTGCCATATCAAACCAGGTCACATTAACCATTGCAAGGGTAAGGATGTCAACATATCTTTTGGTAGGATGCAATTTAATTCCTGAACAAAGTGATGTCTTTCCTTTTTTTAATTTTAGATGCTGTGTTTTTGATGAAAGTTTATGTAGCAAATTAGATTCTCATTTAACATTTCAGTAACGTTGCATATTTCACAATGGAACAGCATTTTATTATTTTTTAATTTAAACAGTGAAACAGCTTTATTGGTACATAATCCCCATATCATACAATTGAATAGTTCTGTCATATAGAGAATAATTGTACAGTCATCACCATAAAACATTTTAGAACATTTTCTTCTTCCTGATCTTCATTCTTATTAGCTCTCCATGGCCTCCCAACCTCCCCTGCCATACCCCCAAGACACTGTTATTCTGGTTACTGTCTCTTAGATTTACCTACCCTGGATTTTATAGACAGAAAACCATGCAAGAACCAAATAAAACAAATATTAACAAACTAACTAAATAAAATAGAGAAAGACTTCAGTAGACAAGACTGTAGAAAACATTGAAAATGAGAACAACTTTAAAATAGTTAAAAGAGAGATCAAATGATAAGGCACTAAATTTTAACTAATTGCGTCTGCCACGATCCACTTTCCATCCCACACTACTTGATGGCCAGGCTACTCACCATTCTGGACTAGGGTCAGAGGAGATTCACAGAGGTTTCATCGGTGTCTGGTCCCTTCAAACGTATTTTGGGTTTCCACTGCTATTCATAGCCTCCTACAAAACTATGTGTTCACAATGTAAGCTCTGATACCATTCCCTTCTTTAGGGCTCCTGACTAATGGGATCAATTTTGGTAAATTGCATTTCCCTTAAAATTATGTCAAGGCATTGGGCCTCAAGTCAAATACTCTCTTAACACAAGAACACCTTGTTATAACACTCTGGCATTCAGTGATGCTCAGCTTCCCGACACAAACATGTTCGCTGAAGACAAAAAAATGGGTGCTTAAGCAAATGTGGTGAAAAAAGCTGATGGTGCCTGGTCATCACAAGAAATAGTGTTTGGGTTCTTAAAGGCTTGAAGGTAAACAAGCGGCCATCTAGCTCAGAAGTAACAAAGCCCACATGGAAGAAGCACAGCAGCCTGTGCGATCATGAGGTGTCAGTGGGATCAGGTATCAGGCATCTAAGACTCAGAATAAAAATATACCCAATGTGAATGAGTGGGGGCATGAAGTGGACACACAATGTCCATCTGTAGACAATTGGACATCCCCACACAGAGGAGTCAGAGAGAAGAGAAGAGCCTGTCAGAGTGCAGTATAGTACCAATGAAACACACAATTTTCCTCTAGCTCTTTGGTGCTTCCTTCACCCTACTATCATGACCTTAATTTTATCTTACAAATCAGATTAGACCAGAGCACACACACTACAAGTAGGAGCTTGAAACACAGGGAACCCAGGATAGATAAACCCTTCAGGGCCAACAATGAGAATAGAAATACCAGGAGGATTCGGGGAAGATGGGAGGAGAAAGGGGAAATCGGTCCCATGGATCAAACTAGAACTCTCTCTCAGGGGGACAAATAATGGAAAAGTGGGTAAGGGGCACTGGATGATGATGTAAGATATGGAAAAACTTAATCTATAACTTATCTAGGGTTCATTAGGGAGGATGGGCAGGGGAGGGAGGGGAAGAAATGGGGAGCTCAAAGAGAATGCTTTGAAAATCATGATGGTATATGTGCAAATGTGTTTGACACATGGGAGGAATGTATGGATTGTGATAAGAGATGTAAGAACCCCCAATAAAAGTACTTAAAAAGAAGTCATGTCAAGATTTTCATTCATATGCATCTAAACTGTTAAATCTCATCTTTTTTTTTTTTTTTGGCATCACTGCTCTCCGGTGGTGGGAATAGGAGGCCCAGCCCCACTGCTGGAATTGAACCTCCATCCCAGTGGGCTGCAGTCCCACGCACAACCACTACGTCACCGGGCCTCAGCCCTAAATCTCATCTTAATGTGCTAAGTAAACATGTTTTATTTAACATGGTTCAAGCGTGAGTACAGTCTGAAGTCACACAGCCATTGCGATATTAATTATGTCCTATGATTTCTGAAACTCTGGAACAACCTTTGTTTTTATCTTTTTTACTGTTCAAAATTGATCTTGTTTTTGATTGCTGCAGTTAGACTGACTTCTTTAGTTTCCTGGAATCTTGAGGTGCCTGCTTTGTCTTCATGGTGACTGTCTGCTCTTTGTTGACTTCGTTATGCCCAAGTTGTGCTCTTACTGGTTAGAAGGTGAGACCTATGTTTAGTGTCTCACAGTCAAGTTCAAACCAAACACATTCCCATGTAATTATATGGCAGTTGTGACAATTTAAAGCAAGGTGAATTTATTATCTGATAATCTTTGAGGTCAGATTGTGATATCCAGTTTCACTGGGCTAAAACCAAAGTTTCTATTTCTTTATGGAGGCTCTAAGGAAAAGCCTATTCTTTGCCCTTTTCAGCTTCTAGAACCATCTGCGTGCCCTGAAATGGCTTGTTGAGGGAATCTCATGGTGTCATTCATTTCTGTAATCAACTCACCCTTAGGCCTCATATCTACAAGGTAAGTGCATTGGGTATACCTGGTCATTCAGGATCATCTCCCCAACAAGATATTCATCTTGATCAGTTTCAGACATATGGTAGCACATTCAGAGCTCCAGGGATGAAGACCTGGCCATTTCTGGGAGACTAGTCTTCTGCAGACCACAAGTCATGCAGTCTTGCTACTCCCATGGGTCTGCATGCTGTGATCAGAATTCAATACTTTTCCTTTTTCTTCCCAACTGATTTGTTGGATGTGTTCTCTGTGAGAACACAGATATATTATTACAGGGAGAGCCTATTGGGCTGACTTCTTTTTGCATGTCTCCGTTCTTTGATTGAGAAAAAGTGTATAATTTAAACATTGGAACAAAAAGGAACAAGGCAGTGATGCTATCTTGTGTGTGTGTGAACTCTGTTTCCCACATCAATTCCATCAAACAGAGGAATTGGACAGGGCTTGAAGTTTTCTCCCAGCTGTCTGCTGTACTCTTTTGCCACATCCTCCCCCAGTGTTCAGTAACTCAGCCGAGCGGGCTTCCAGCTGAAATAGGAACATTTTTCCGGAGTTGCAGACTGACCAGGAATGCAGCTTATTATTTAAAGTGCTGGCTAGCTGGAGTTGTCCAGGTGATTTGGGAGCTCCTAGTGTTTGTGCCAGCGGAGGTGGAGGTGGGTGGATGGGGAATTGTTGGCTCCCAGGGGGCAAAGACCCCGCCAGCCAGAGGAGTGCTTGACTGAGGTGCTGCTCTAGGTTCCAGGGCCCGAGGGGAGCCCTGGACAGCTCCATAGTCGTCGTGTCTGCTTTTTGAATCAGCAACAATCCAGTTCCCTGAAATGGAAAGAACAGAGGAGACTATGTGTTTGAGCTAAAGAGCCCAGCTCCCCCTCTCAGCAGGAGGACACAAGCCAGGAAGTCAGTGTAGGGAAGGGGGAGGGAAGAGGACAGACCTTAAGTAACTGAACTTTGAAAGCAATGACTTTCCCCCCCTACTGCAGAAAGATCTAGCCTTCTCAGTATTCCATTTTCTCATGGAAGAATGCAGCAAAAAGTCTTGTTGGGATGTCTGTTGCCCAGTTTTGCTTGGCATCTTCTAGCAAGAAGATTGTAGGTTAGTTTTACATAACCTTCCTAAAAGCAGTCAGGGATTTCTCTTGCATGACCAGAAAGGAGATTTGCTGGCTGAAGGAGAGAGCTGCCAGTGTGTGGAAGGAGCTGGCCTCTTCCATCTGTTAGCAAATCATAGCTCAAACTCCTTGCCACCTGGTCTGGACAGTCAGGCAGGGAAACTTATGAGACACACTCCGGAAGCAGGGAGTGTTCCTGCCTAGTTAAGGTCTTAGCCTCTTCTGGTGATTGGCTTTGGATGTAGTGTGGACAGAACCTGGAACTCTCTACGGAGGTACAAGACCTCCGAGACAAGGACAAAGGTAAGACTGGGCATACGGCTACTGGAAAGCCTCTTACTCAGTTTGAGTGCTCAGGAAAGGAAGGGTAAGTCTCCCCACTCCAGGGAGGCAGTGTTTCCAAAAGGGAGGAGAATGAACCCACTGCTATTGACTTTAATCTGATGAGAGACAACAACAATGTGTTAATAGACTATAGAAGCAAATTCATTGGACACACATAGGTGTACAGGAAGAGTTTGATATACAAGAACAATTGAACATTGAGAAAACATCTAGTCCAGTCCAGATCTAGTCCATAAGTCCGATATTAGCCCATGTGTCCGAAAGCAATTATTAAGTTCTCTTCAGACGCATGAAGCACAGGCAATGATATTGAATGTAGAAGGTCAGCGGGTGGAAAGTCTTGTAGGTCCAGTGACATTGTAAATATTTCAGCACTGACAAGGGTCTCCACGTGGCTTCTCCAGGTCCAGGGTTCTGGCTACATCAGGGTAGATCCATGTGGCTTCTCCTCAGGGATGTCTCACAGAGAAAGGGAGGTGTCTACCACCTCCAATGAGGAATTTCCCAGAGTTCTCAAGAGAAGGCCATGCCCACACAGAAGCCTCATTGACTATGATCCAGTTGAACCACTAGACTCTACTCCTTTACTCATAATCCTCTCAAATACCAAATTGACATCAGATTATATAGCTACCACAAATAACAACAACACAACCAAAAATTCAGACCTACCGCCGTCAAGTATATTCCATATCATAGCTTGTATAAACCCTATATAGGGTTTGTAAATCTTTATAAGAACAGATAGCCTCATCTTCCTCTAGTGAAGTGACTCCAACCCCTGCCCCCCCCCCCCAAACAAAAGACCAAAAAAAAATCACGCAAACCAAATTCACTATCGAATAAGGTCAATTTTAACTCACAGCAACTCTATCGGAGAGTAGATCTGTCCCCTGTGGGTTTCTGAGACTGTAACTCTTTACGGGGTAGAACGCTTCATCTTCCCAGGAATGGCTGGTGGTTTTAAACTGTTGATTTTGTGTTTTGAGCACTTGGGTGTGAGTCCACTACACCACCAGGGTTCTCACTTTCTAAACACACTGCCGTGGAATCATTTCTGACAGCAACCCTAGAGTACAGGGGAGAAACTATGGGTTTACTGAAACTCATTTTTTACTCGAGAGAAAGCCATGTCAGGGCTGTAGTGAATTTTAATTGCTCATCTTGCCCAAGGTCTAACTGGCAGCATTACCAGAGCTCATTAAGGACCCTGCAGGACAGAGTAGAATTACCCCTGGGGTTTTCTCAACTCTCCTCCTCCCTGAGACAGAATACCACATCTAATCTGTGCAGAGCAGCTGGTGGGTTCCAACAGACAGCTTTTGGTTAGCAGCGGAGCTCTTAACCAGTGTACCCACTTGGCTCTTTGTCAGTATTTATTGCTAAATTATAAGCTGTGGTCTCATGAATCCTTGGTTGCTATTATGTGGCACCTGATCAGCTATGTCTCCGCAACCTTATCTGACAAAGTAGAACTGCCTTCAACCATCATCTGCAGCAGACTGCCACAGCTTTCTTCTGCAGAGCAGCTGGTGTCGTCTGCAAGTGGCCAAATGCTCAACTATTGGATCACCAGGACCCTTCATCAATCCCTTACTGTTTCTAAGTTTGGCGATTCTGACTCATAGCATCTTTATGTACAACACAATGAAGCACTGCCTGCTCCTATGACATCGTCAGAGTCATTATTATACTTGAGCCCATTGTGGAAGACACTGTGTATGTGCATCTAGTTAAGGACCTGCTACACTCTTGCTAACCCTCTGGTGTTCCTTGGGTACCCCCAAAGTAATGTACTGTTTTCTATGTCCATATTTGAAGAAGTACAGTTTGGGGAAGGTAAACTGTTCCCCTCTCCTGCCAAGGCTGCCCGCTACTTCTATAATTCTGCCTATGGAGGAATCTTTAGTTTCTTTCCTCTTTCACTCCTGATCTTGAAGCAAGATGCTGTGCTTCTGTGAGGGCTGCTGGGACAGCATGGAGGGCTCAAGATTTGAATTGTATGTCTCCCTCGCCTCTGACTCTGGCCTTTGGGCCATAGGTGGGGATATCAGCTTTCTTTCTGTGAATGGCTAATCATTTTGTGATTACAGAGTACTAGGAGAATTATTGAGAACCAGACCCTCCATCAATTTTTCCCCCAAGAGGTATATTTCTCCAGCATTTGCAAAACTTATTATTTAGCTTTAACACAAAAATTTGAAAAACTGCTATTCCGCATCAATGCATCTCCAGCTTGTGAGATGCATTTTGGCTATTTCAGTGACATGAACCTTCAAAGGGTTTTCCAGGAAAATATTTTCCCTTAATAGCAACTAGAATAGCTTTCTGACCCACAAAGAGGGTATGATAGAATAAATTCTTGGTGGTGTTCTCAGCCCTGGTAAGCAGGTTGGTAATGGTAATGGCAGCTGTCTAACAGATTTCCCTAGCTGCAATTTCATTCTCTCTAGGGCAGTGGTTGAATTGACTTGGGGTAGTGTCATGTGACTGCAGGTACCTGTTCAAAGATACCTGTTGGTGTAGATGTGAGGTGATCACAGGCCACAATATTGGTCAGTAAGACAGTGTTGTCACCACAAAATTAGGAGCTATACAGAAGTGGTTAGGATTCCAGGTTTGCAGAATTTCCTATGGATGACTGCTTGCTGGCCTGATTAATTTATATTGGTCTGCTTTTTAGGATTCTGGCGCAGAAAGTAAGTGTTTGAGTTTCTAAGAACAAAGATAACTAGAATAGTATCAAACAAAGACAGTGACCATGTCCCTAGAAAAAGTAGACTCTTCTCTTGCAACAGAAAGATGCCAGAGCCATTTGTAGCAAGTCAGTCATTTTATTCTCTTTAAAATCACTTTA
>PVJH01022275.1:0-36938 GCA_004026705.1 Nesogale talazaci | reverse complement strand
CAGACAACCGGGAAGTGGGTGAAGGGACACATTGGGCCGTGTATGATATGACAAAATAATGATAATTTATAAATTATTAAGGGTCCATGGGGGGGGGGAGGCAAGGAGGGGAAATATGGGAAGTTGATACCAGGGGACCTACATACAAAGAGGATGTTTTGAGAATGATAATGTCAACAAATGTGCACATGTGGTCTGCATACAATTGATGTGTGTATTGATCATGATCAGAGTTGTATGAGCCCCCAATAAAATGGTTTAATAAAAACACACAAAATAATAATGGCATGAGAAAAAAACAAAAAATGCACTGTGTGCACTCCCATATTTTTGGATATTTGCTGCACAAATAAATATGCATATACACATGTGCATAGCTGTTTGTAAGAAAAAGGTAGATCCAGTGTGCAAGGTGACTCCTTAATTCAGCAGGGAAAAGAGCTGTTAGACCACTAGGAATAGCTTCTCTCCTTGTATGAAAGCGGCCAGGAAAATGTTTCAAAGGCTAGTGTGAGACGTCCTCCTGTCCCATTTCAGCTGGCAGAGACCCTGGGTGGGGTATGGGGGTGGGGGGAATAGTCCTGACCCTGCAGGGCTTTCAGGACTCCTTGAAGAAAGATCTTCAGGCCTCTCTAAGGTGTTACTGCTGGGCGGGGTCAACTTCCAACCTTTCCACTAGCAGCCGAGCTCTTAGGGCAAGTGCCACGGGGTGTCTTTCAGAAAGAGAATGTTGATGATGTTTGGTGTCATCGAGGAGTGAGTGCCCACCCTGCCGACCCTCCACAGGACAGAACAAAGCACTGCCCCGTCCTGCGACCTCAGGTGCTTGAGCCCATTGGGGTGACCGCGGTGTCAGTCCAGCTCCACAAGGGCCTCCCTTCTTTCCGCTGCCCCGGGACTTTCCCAAGCGCAGTGTCCTCTCAGACCTGGCAGGAATGCTTTATGCTGTCACATGGAGTTTTTTTTTTTTTTTGAACACTCTTGGGCTGTGGATAAGAGAGTGCTGTTAGACAGGAGAGCATTTGGGGCTTTTAGAGAACACTATATAAAAGACATTGCTGGTTCTACATGTGTGGATTAAAGTGTTGTTCAGGAAATGGTGAATTCCTAAATTGGAGAAATTCCTTCAAAGGACATTAAAAAAATAAAAAACACATTAGCTATGACTTCCTCTTGAAGGGATAATCATTGCATTCCTGGTATACCTTATCAGTAAATCTCATTGCAGGTACAATTCAATATCACCTCTAAAGGAATCATGCCATGCTGTAAGGATCTTTGTGATGGTTTTTATCATCAGTGAAAAGAAAGAAGCAGCTAAGGACCCCCCTCCCCATCTTATTTTTGTATAAGTTACCCCACTGACAATGGAGTAATAAAATGGGGCCAGATCTCTAAATACGTCCTTCAGAAAGTAAACAGGGAGCAAAACAGAAGGCACTGACTTCTATGAAATACACATTGCTGGGGCTGAGCCTGGATGGCAGAGTAGTTATGTGTGGGACCGGGGCCCACTGGATTGGCAGTTCAAATCCAGCAGCAGCTCTTCAGGAGCAAGGCTGGGCCTCCCACTCCCACCAGAGGGCAGTGATGCCCCACTCCAAAAAAAACAGCAAAATACACATTGTTTCCTTTAGTTTCTGAAAGAAAGCTATAGTTTTGCTGATGATTTTTAGAGTATGGCATTTCTTACAGTTTGCCATAAGGGAAGCCAATCCAATCTATGACGTTTGTCTATGGACGTAAGAATCCAACCACACACATTCTCTTGCACCTCATTTTCTGTTACGGTCCGTTGCACCTAATGGTTGGTCAGTCTCCTTGCCTGGTCCCTCGACTGTCTGTGACTGGAGGGGTGGCAGGCATTCAGGTCGCCAAGACAGAAAGTCCAACCCATGGCTGTCAAGGGGAACGCTGAGTCTTACTGCGCCTACAGGACAGAGTGGGACTGCTGCAGAGAATTCCCAAGGCTGCAAATCTGCATGACCACCGACTGCCACGGCTCTCTGCTACGGAGTACTTGGTGGAGTTGAACTGGAGACCTTTGGTTCTGTGGGAGAGAGAGGTAGCCTTTTACAGCTCCAGAAACCCACAAAGTCACGTCTGCCCTGTCCAGAGGGCCATTGTGAGTCTGATTTGACTTGATAGCAGTGGATTTAGTCCTTGGAGTGCAATCTTGTAGATCAGTGTAGGTGTGGAAGTCCAAGATGACATGACCCTCAAGACACTGGCTCCTTTGAAGGAACAAGCATGCTGTCCTGGATGTAGCCACCCCATACCCTTGTCATGTTCCTCCATCTGGGCACACACTATTCTACTGGGAATTCCAACTCCCTCTAGTCCAGACCCCAACCCACTCCTGTGGCCAGCAGGTGAGTCCCTTCGCACGGTGACTCCCTGTGTTTGAGGGTAGAACTGGACCCCCTGGGATTGTCAATGGTTGTCACCCTTGAGAAGTAGATTTTCAGGCTTTCCCTTGGAGGGACCTCGGGGTTGGTGTGCACTGCCCTGATGGGTGAGCTGGCAAGGCCCTGATCATTCACGGCACTCCTTGCCGCTCTTGGACTTCCCCGCTCATGGGAATCACCTGGCACGTCAGGCGCCTTGAAGTTGCCTTTGACTCCTGGTGATCGTGTGTCCACTCACAGAAATGCCACCCGGCCCTGGGCTGTCCTCTGCTGGCACGCGTAAGCCCAAGGACATGGCCCCCACGTCAGCGCATCTCTGCGAGGCTCCCTCTTTGTGAATGCCCCTTGCTGTCCCTCTCGGGCAGCCCCTCCCTCCTGGGGGTGCGTCCAAAGTGCGTGAGACCAAGTGGTCCCGCCTCTCTGCTCAGGGAGCGTCAGAAAGAATTGATGCCTGCTGCCTGGGTGTCACGTCCAGCGAGGGCGCTTTCAATGGCCTGGGTGTAGCCTGCACCCTGTACTGTGATGATGACGTGTGTATTCACTTGGGGCCCGCTGTATCAGATCTCTTTACTCCTTAAGTAACCACCTCCGACTTTAAGAAAAAACCTCCGACTTCATCTTCCCTCCTGCGGTGCTGTCCCAGCTCCGTTTGTGCCCAGGTCTCCGTGCGCATGCTCGGTTTGATCTATTTATCCCAGTCTTCTGGGACCCTGAGCCCTGCACGGTGAACTAAATCGTCTCCTCTCCCTGTCTTCAACGCCCAGTCCTGTTCCCAGCTCCTGCTCGGTGCTCAGTGCTGACATTGGGCAGACGCAGCTGCAGTCCAGCCATGTGCAGGTCCGACGTGGGGCGTTCGCACGGGCCCAGGGAGCTGTTGCTGTGTTGCTGTTCTTCATTTAGTTGAAGCATATAGATTTGGTAATCTCCTGTCTTTCCTTCGAGCGGTGATAAGTATATAAAAATTAAAGAGGAGTATGTCTCTCTGTATGGTATTAGCTGGAGTCACAAAAGCCAGCTTTAGATAAGGGGACAAAGGAGGCTAAGCCTGCCTTCAATAAAGCTCAGGGGAGTGAGTGGAAGTGTTGTGGATCGCCAGCAGAAGCAGTCCCCGGCGCCACACTGCAGGAATATTAATTTATCTAATTGACAATAATGTGGTCAATGGATGGCGGCATTAAGAATGCAAAGTCATTACCATGCCGAAACATTCACCAACATGCTGGAGCTTTTTTAACTTTTATTTTATTTTATTAGGTGATCATCGCAGGCATAATTGTTAATGTTTGATTCTGGCAAAATACAATTAGCTTCTGTGAAGCACATTGTACATTAATGATATCATTAGGATTAATGAATATTAATGAACGAGCTGGGGATTTTAAACAACATAGCGGGTTTATATCAGTCAGTAAAACTTGAGATAGATTTCCTTGATTTTTTTCTTTCCCTTTAAGAATAATACGAAGGGGTCCCTGCTGAATCCTCTATAGACGAAAAGAAAAAAATACATGGAAGAAATTAAGTCAGCAATCAGATGGATGTCGGGGGGGCTTGGTGCCTAGTGGTCTACACATTGGGCTGCTGACTGCGAGATCAGTAGTTCAAAACCACCAATCGCTCAGATGGAGAAAGATGAGGCTTTCTTCTCGCATAGAGTATCATCGTGTCAGAAACCCACAGAGACAGCCTGCCTGGGCCTGTTGGGTCTCCGTGAGTGGAAAGTGCCTCAGCAGCAGGCCTTTAGGTTGGAGGATCCAATGGGGCCAGAGTCTCACCCTGGGGAGAGGGTGGGCCGCCCTCAAGCCACTGACCACAGCGCTGGTGCTGTAGCTCACCAGCTTCTCCAGAGGAGAGATAGAGGAGGCCCCTACTCCCCTAAAGGTTTGCTGTCTCCCAGAGCCCCAGGGGCAGGTCCGCCCTGTCCCCCACGGTCGCCATGAGTCAGAATCAACTTGATGGCCGTGAGTTGGTGTTTGAGTCCTGGGTCGGGACGATGGCTGTGTATTGATTTCAGTTGAACAAGAACCGCGTCTTAGCTTTACTTCCAGCACGAAGAATCTAGAAAGGGCCACCTGTTCTGGCACCTTGGCTATGCCATGGGCTGCCCTCTGCAAGTGGTTTGAAACCACCGGCGGCTACAAAAAGTTACTGCCTCACCTCAGCAACCCCCAGGGGCAGTGAATTTAGTTTCTTGGCTTTTGGCGTTAGTATGTGTAAAATTGCGTGCGTGTGTGTGTGTGTGTGTGTGTGTGTGTGTGTTTACAGGAGACAGCCTTGCTCATGAAATCTGAATATGACTTTACGATGTTCTCAGAGCGATTCCAGTTGTTTGGCAGTAGACAACGATTCGCTTTACAATTTGAAAATGATATTACGAGAACTAGACAGAGTGTTTATCTTGAGCTCAGAGCTGGGGAGGCAGGATGGGGCTCAAAAAGAGCCTAGTCATCAAAGTCTTTGGGAAGAATCATGAGCAGAAGAGAAAGTGCTATCCCTAGCATCGTGTGGAATTTTGAATATCGGCGCTGGTGTGTGTGTGTGTGTGTGTGTGTGTGTGTATGTTTACACTTCGTAGTGCAGAGACAGAGAGACTTTACCAACAATAAAAGCAGAAAGAACCAAGACGGTCTGTGCAGTTGTGATTTGAACACTGCGTCTTCCCCCCCTTGCTTCACCAGACAGCTAACAAACACTGTCGTCATGGTCGTGGTTCAGGTGATGTCTTCCTCAGCGTCTGTCCTTGGTCTGACTTTCATGTCACACTTCTATTCATCCCTCTACATGTAGAGGCATGTGTGCACAAGTCTTTGTGTGTGTGTGTGTGTGTGTGTGTGTGAAGTTAGACAGGGGACCCTCAGAGAGTCTTGAAGCGGTGTGGCATGTGACTGACTGAGTCAGTCACTCAGGTGTTGGTGGCAGAGGAACTAGGGGAGTGTGTCGTGAAAGGGAGGTATCTGGAAGGTACCCACTGCTGTCCGGGATGTAGGACCAAGGTCTGAGCAGCCTGCATGTCTGCCAGCAGTGCTGGTTAACTGTTTTCTTGACCTTGGACTCTTCCTTTCACCTCTGCAACTCACTTTCCTCTTGGGTAAATTGGCCCAGTCTCTTGCTTTGCTACTTCACAACAAACTGATGAGGATTAATGAGATCTTATCGGGAGTACAGTTTGTGTTTCTCCGGACTGTCCATGGAAAGGAGAGAGCAGGAAGGCAGAGTGGATAGCCTTGGGGGCTGGGTGGGGAGGGGGAGTGCTGGAGAGTCCCAGGGAGCCCTCCTTCTCCTGTCACCAAATGGGCCCCCGGCTGCAGTCCCCATTTTGTTCCCTTCTGAGCTGGGTGACATGCAGCAGGATGGGAGAGAGCGCCAAACCAAACCGCACACAGACAGAATGCAGGCCAGCACCCCACCTTCTTTCGGTGAGGGACTGTTTTGCTCCTTGATTTGGGTGATCTGTGTTTCTGCTGGGGGTGAGAAGATGGGGCTGTCAACTCCTGTAAAGAGGTGCTGTCTCTGGACCCCAGGGTGGCCGCTCTGCCCCATCCTGTAGGTTTGCTTTAAGGCAGCATGAGTCCCTTGGCAGTGAGCTTGTGGTGGGGGGTGGCAGGGGAGGGATTTGGGCTGCTCAGTTGCTGTGGGAGCGCCACAACCAGAGGGCTTGATCAGCGGACCTTAGGAGAAACAGGTCAGGCTGAGGTGTAAAGCTCAGACTGGGAATGCAAACACCCAGTGTCTCAAGTAGACTCAAGCTTAGGCGGCGATCTTAAACGGGGATTCCAGCTTGAGCTTGCCAAGGCTGTGTTGGTCTCCATTGTCAAAAGGATGTCAGGGAGCCTAAGAAAAAGACCCTTTGATTAATTTATGTACAGCATCGCAAGCTAATTTCACTTGCCATGCTGTCTCTGGTCTTGCAGTGATAGATTGGATTTTACCTTCCAAGGTGACTTGTTCTGTTTTTCTGTTGAGGAGACTTCCCAGGTAACCTCGCTCCTCCATGCTAATTTTTCTTGATCAGGTTAGCTAGAGAACAGGCCTTTGACCTAGAACTGAGCTTCTCCTCCTTGAGGGGTCCTGGTGGGGGGACTTTCATAAGTGTCGGGGATGACAGTCTGAGCTGAAATCCGTCATGGCGGTGCAGAGGTTGAGGCAGCATCCATGGTGGTGCAGCGTCTTTGGCAGTAGGCATCTGAGTGTACTTCTGTTTCAGGGTTCATAGTTAGCCTGGAATAGCAGACCAAGGTTAAAAAACATTTCTTAATAGTATTGTTCTTGGGCTGGGCCCCAGTGGCATAGTGGTTGAGTGGGGGACTGCAGCCCACTGGCCTGGCGGTTCAACTGCAGCAGCAGCTCTCCAGGAGCAAGGCTGGGCCTCCCCTCCCACCAGAGGGCAGTGATGCCCCTTCAAAAAAACCAAAAAAAATAGTATTGTTCTTGAATTTTTGGAGCCCTGGTGGGAGTTGGAGGCCACCATAATGTTGCTGGTTCAAACCCATCAGCCACTCTACAGAAGGAAAATGCGGCTAACTGGTCCCCAAAAGGTTTACAGCCTTAGAAACCCTAGATTGGAGTTCTACTCTGTCTTGTCAGGCCACGGTGTGTCATAATTGACTCGCGGGCAATGAGTTTCATTTTTTGGTCCTCGAATCTTTATTTTAGGCACTTTCGGGATCACTTCAGTAGCAGCTGTTTCAGAAACTTATACTATACTAAGTTGATGCTGGTAGTAACTATTAACATGCTCATTTCTAAAGTATGTGAATTGATAGTTAGCCCGTAGCAGCGATGCCGCCAGCATCACACTGTTCACCTGTGCTCATCTTAATCTTTATATTGATGGGAAATACCATTTTGCTAAATATCCATTTATGGGACCAGTGTACTCTGTATATCATCTGGAGACAAAGGGGCACGATTAAAAAATATACATTAGCACTATTTCCAATTGCTAGATCTTCATAAATGCTCTCGTGTGAAGAAAAAAAATTAAGTTGTATTATCCAGTTTTATTACAAATGCTATATTTTGTTGCCTCTGCGTGGTAGCTACATAAAGACTAACACCCACCCCAACCCCCCAACCCTGTGATGGATGTTAGGGCATTTATGAGGATAGACTGTGATATTTCATATGTATATGAGGGTGTCATTGTTAAAATGTTCAAAAGAAAATTATGTCTGTGATTTATATTTTATTATTTCTTCCTGGGATGTAATTTTTTCAGCACCATGATTCCTGTCATATTGTCAGTAGTGATTTGATGGCTAATATGCCAGAAATAATTAGATCAAAAAGGTGATGCAAGTGCCAGGACAATACAGCCTTCTTGCAAAAAGCCCTCCGTGTAGGCATGGATGGTGCACAGTCCCCCTCGCCGATTGCATACGGCTGGGAAGCCTTGGGATGGCAGGCAGGATGGGAAATGGAGCTAAGCAAATGCAGCTCGGGATGCAGCGGGGACTCTGCAGGCCCCGCTTGTGCCTGACCCCACCTGCCATTGTCGCTAATGGCACCGTGCTTGAGAAAATTCAACTCTTCGGATACATTCAGGCAGTGGTGGATTGTGGAGAGAGGTGAGAGCCTCTTTTTTTCTATTAAGTGGGAAACATCCCTGCTTCCCTGAAGGTCAGAAGGCCTTGCGTTTCAGGCTTTTTCCTGGCTGGCAGGGTTTCAGTTCCCCTCCCCTCTCTTTGGGGAGAAAGAGACCCTGTAAGGACTGCTATTTCCCCTTGCTAATCCTCACAATGAGAACTTGATTTGATACATTCCAATGTTTCCCTAAAGGAAATAGGAAAAGGGAATTGGTGGCTTTAGAACTTGTTCCTGAATGTCCCATCTTCTGGTATGTTAAATGCCATGGGACCTATTTCCAGATGCTGTTTTACTTTGGAACTTTGGTGGCAATGGCTCACGGGTGAGTTAATTTCACTCACTCACTCACTCACTCATTCACTCACTCTCTCGTTCACTCTGCCATCAATTCCATTCCACCTCGTAGTGGCCCCTAGGACAGAATGAAACTGCCCCTGTGATTTACAGAGGCCGTAACTCTTGATGGAAGTAGAAAGGCTCATCTTGAGGAGTGGCTGGTAGTTTCGAACTGCTGACCTGGTGATTAGTAGCCCAATGTGTTTTCCACTAAACCATGACGGCTCCTTTAGTGCAGTAAATAGGAAACATGTATGGTGCTGGCCTGTGAGAACAATAGGCGGTTCTATGATGATGATCTTATGGTGTTCATATTAGACAGTAATAAGTCTGAGGCAGTATCATCCTCGCCCAAGGCTGTCGCCTGTGCTCAGAGTCAGAGTTAATGCTTTTACATGATTGTTTCACTATGCCATCCTGGCCTGTCTCCTTTTTTTATCTCTAGGGAGCCCTAGTGGTACTGTTAGGGAAGCAAGATCACCAGTTCAAACCCACCAGCCTCTCCTTATGAGAAAATTGAGGCTACCCAATCCTGTAGAGAGGTATAGTTTTGAAAATCCTGTGTATGGGTCATGGTGCATATGCACCGATTTGATGATGGCAGTAAGACTCCACCCCCCCCCCCACTGCCCCCACCTTAAGGGATTATATGAACCCAGACTCTGGCATCAGCCTGCTAGTGTTAGCATCCCAGCTCTGCCTTTCTTTGGTGACGGAGTCACAGGGAGTTACTTTACTTCTCTGGGTCTCAGTTTCCTCATCTGTAGAATGGAGACGACGACAGTGTCTACTTTGTAGGGCTATTGTAAGGCTTAAATGAGATGATTCATGTAAACTCTTTAGAACAGTCGTTGGCTCATGTGTGTGATCGGTCCATGCTGGATAGCTGTGATCGCTAACCCCTGGCGAGCAAAAGAGGGCTTTCTAGTCTCATAAAAAGTTGGTCTTAGAAAATCCCAGGGGCAGTTCCGCCTGGCCCCCTCGGGTAGCTGTGAATGTGTAGTAACTCAGTAGCACTGAGCCGCCTTTTGTTCTTGGTGGCATGATGATGAGTTACTTTACTACATTGATCGCAAGTCACCAGTTTGAATCCACCAGCTGCTCCTTGGGACACAGATGAGGCTTTCTGCTCCTGCAAAGATTTTCAGCCTCAGGAACACAAGGGCTAGTTCTACTCTGCCCGATAGGGTTTGTTTCTTTTACATTATTGATATTAAAAGTCAAGCAGGAAAGAAAATCAAGTGTTACAATTAAGAGAGAAATTGAAATGTGTAAATATAAGCACAGAAAGGTGTATTTGAAAAATCTCAGTGACAGTGGTTACTGGGGTTCAAGGTTCTCTTTACCATTTATATTGACACAAAAGTAGCATCATACTCATCATCATAATGGATACATGTATGTATTTTCATGAGTCGGTTGTGTCTCCTTTGCAATTTTTTATGACCTTTGTGTTACTCTACTCTCCCTCGGCCAATTACATAGTCATTGCCCAAGAACATGTATATCATAAGAAGAGAAAAAGAATGATGAATGACTGAATTAAGGATTTAGCTCAGTGACTTCGTGGACTTCAGGAGGATGAGCATAAATGAGACATGGGGTCCTTGGCCCATTGCCTGAAAACAACTGGCGTGACGTTAATGACACATTTACTACAGGTGGTGGGGCTGGTGTGAGTGATCCCCCTTCCAGCTCCCTGGGAGGTAGAGGGACCATGGAGACATTATGAGAATGCAGTTGTGCTCCCCTTCAGTCTTCCCCAGCTCTATAATGGGCTGATGGTGGATGGAGAGGGGTCCTTCTGTTGCCCTCGCACTTCAGTACCTGCGGTCACTGCATGGGCACATAAGAGCTGAAGACTGACAGTTTCTGGACCAGAGCTGAGTTAGACCCAGTTGGGCAGTCTATCAGGCACAGGTTGCCCTGGACACTCTCTGCCTCTGTTTTGATTTTTTTTAAAAAACTGTGCAATATTTCTCACAGTCTATCCTCAATACACATTTAAGTACTGATGAGTGAGTAACTTTACAAGACAAACTTACTTTGGGGTTAGCCACACAGAACTAAGGAAGAGTGGTAGTAACTTCTTTCTAACTTTGTGAAGAAACAGGTGGCCAGCCTGTGTATCCATCTGCCAAGCACCATTATTACGGACAGCCCTTGCAAGCATTTATTCTATGGTCAAACCTTTTGTGGGGACCTTGGTGGTGTCGTGGTTCTGAGTTGGGCTGCAATCAATACTCATGGTTGGCAGTTTGAAACCACCAGCACCTCCAAGGGAGAAAGACAGGACTTTCTCTAATAATGACAGTCTGGGAAACCCATGGCAGGGCATTATGAATGGGCACTGACTCTACAGCAGTGGGTAGGGCAAGGAGTCTTTTATGAGATAGTGTGCACTGATCTCCCACCCACCCCCTCTGATCGAGCCCTCCTACCTCTATCTTTTCTTAGTTAGAACTTAGAAATTAAAGGAAAAAATTTCTGTGAGCCACATATCGCAATAGTTGTAATTAAAATTAAAATTTTACTCAAATTAGATGCACGTGGATTGTGCGTATGTCATGCAATAAACTATGCTTACTGTCGAGGAGACATGTGGTTGTATCTGTACAAATAATTTAAAAAATCAAACCACCACCATGGAGCCCCTGGCTTTATATTACAATTACTGACAAAACCGACCGGATTGTATTATTCGAATCCACATGTAAAAAGCAATGTGTAACGAGGTGGGTACTTAGCAACTTAACTCACAATCTTGTGAATCGGGTTGGTGTAGGTATAAAATTGCAGGAGAAAGATGAGTTTATTAATGGAAATTAAGCTAGATGCTAATTACTACCTGTGAAGAGTGTCATCATTGGAAGTTTTTATTGCATTTTAACACATGGCTTCTTTTGATGAGAAAATATAGAGCAAAGGGTATATGTAGCAATTTTCCTTTTACTATTCCCTCCGCTAAGCCATTATTGCTTGATGTTATTTTTCAGCAGCCTTTCATTTTTTTGTCCCAAATGTTTTTGCCTCTGGCTGATTTTATTTCTTTAGAATGTATGTGTATCACTTCTCAAAGTGATACATTTGGACAGGTAATCGATACTTTTTCATACTGGATTTGACGGTGTGATGGCCTTCATCCTCATCTCAGACTTAGTTAAGGGGTGAATACTAGCCTAGATTTTTATCTCAAAATATCCCTTTGGTAAGAATCATACTTTCCACCCCCAGTCTGGCTCTTTTTACGGCCCCCCTCTCCGCCTCCGCAGGCTCCAAACATCTCTACACTTGCAGAGGGCCCGAGACGCAGGGAGTCTCCTTCTTTGGGAGACATAGCACTTGACTTTGTGACAGGGTGCCCTCAAGATGCCTTCTGATAATGCTTCTAGCTCACCGCCGGGATGGGTCACAGAAAAGATACTCAGGCCTTTCCTGCTCCCCTTGGGTCTCAGCACTGCAAGAACATCTTCTCACTGGTTCGCCAGTGACACCCCAGGGGCCCTTTCTAAGAGAAGCAGCACCATCAAGACCTGCATTTCCAAGTCGATTTCTGCTCACGGGGACTCTGGGTGTGTCAGAAGTAAACCACCGGTTCTACGTTCTGCCATTTTGGGGGGTGGGGGTGGGGAGTAGATTTCCAGGATTTTCTTTCAAGGGCTTCTGGGTAGACCTGGTTAGGAAGCAAGGGCTCTGGTGGGACTCTTTGCAGACCCCTGAGCCATGGTGGATAACAAGAATGCCCTGCCTGGCTTTGGTTTAAAGGAGTTTGTCTCCTTGAGTGAAATTAAAATCAGGAAGCCCTTTGTCAAGCCTGGGAGGGGAAGCGACAGTAGCGCTGCCTGTGAGGAAATTATCCCGACCTGCTGCCAGCGTTCAGTCCAAGACCACACTGCACATTCCGAGTGGTCTCTCTGCTCTGCTCTCCAGTGCTATGGGGGGGCCTCTGGGCAGTCAGATGGTTAATGCGCTGGCATCCAGGGCGGTGGGCCACGGCCACACGCTTCCCACAACTCAGCCCCTGACAGGCCGCTGGAGTGCAGTGCTGTCCTGGTACACAGGGCCACTCTCCTCTGCTGGAGTCACCTTGAACGCCTGTGACTCCCATCAGAGGGTGACCTGGGGGGTTATTAGTTTACACTGTTAGTCTAGTGTGTAGCCAATTGGGTCACCCAGGACTCCTACTGAGAGGGGGAAACCTCGGCCTTTTGTGCCATTTTTATTGAAGTGTGAGGTGTGCCCTTCCAGGAGATGACAGGCCAGTGGCTCTGGGTGGGGCAGGGTTCTTAGCGTGACAGGGACAGTCTTGAAAGCTGATTTCGCTCCCTCTTACTCCCCCAGCCCTAGTCCTTCAGTTCCGATGTTGTCATAAAATTTAGTTTTTCAGGATCTGCCAAAGATCCTGAAATGGTGTTGGCATTTGTTAGTGCCTTTGGTTCTGCATTGCTGACCGGTTTTGGAGCATGGCTTTCCTTTGAAAGAGAACCTTTCCCCACATATGAGTGTGAGCTAAGAGTTCTCCGGGGCCTGGCGGCATAGTGGCTACATATTAGGCTGCGATCTGCAAGGTCAGCAGTTTGAAACCACCAGCTAGCTGCTCTTCTGGAGAAAGATGGGGTTTTCGACGCCCTTAAACAGTCTCAGAAACTCACAGGGGGGCAATGCTCCCCTGTCTCAGAGAGCGGCTATGAATCAGTGTTGACTTTGATAGCACTTGATCTTTTGGGTTTGTTCTTTTTTTTTTTCTTGAGTGGCCACTTCAAGATAGAAAACCACAACCACCAAACCCCTGACACACTTCTCTGCTGAGGCCATGGTAGCATTGCTTTTTTTTTTTTTTAAGGTCAATTAAATCCTTTATCAGTATAGGCACACAGTGAAAAATTAGTTGTCATAAATATAAATGTTATTTTTTTCTTTCTTTTAACACCATTGTCTTCTTCCCTGTTTTTTTCCTCAATGATTTTATTGGGGGCTCTTGCAGCTCTAATAATGTTCAATACATCTTTTGTATCAAGCTTATTTGTACACATGTTGCCATATTCGTTTCCAAATATTTTCTACTTGAGCCCTTGGGATAAGCTCTTCTTTCCCCTTCCTTTTTTTTTTTTATAAATCATTTTATTGGGGCTCATACAACTCCCCTCACGGTCCATACATACATCAGTGGTATGCCGGCCACATTTGCACACTTGTTGCCATCATCACTCTCAAAACATCCTCCCTCCACTTAGGCCCCCACTACCAGTTCCCCTTATTTACCTTCCCTCCCCTGCCCCCATGAACCCTGAATAATTTACAATTTGTTAATACTTTTTCATATCATACACTGTCCAATCGGACATGGTGGCATTTCTTGACTAGGTCTGGAGGTACGTGCAAAAGACCATTCGGGAACATGGCGAGCAATCAATATTCCTCAGAGATTAGGTTTGTAAATCCCTGAGCTATTTTTAATGACACAAACTAATCAATTGATAGCCAGCCTAATAGTGCGTTGACAGCCAGCAAGAGACGGAAGGCTAGTGGAAGCGGAGGGTAGATATTAAAAGGGAAGGCTCTCTTCCCACCCCCACAATTAGAAATCATTAAGCAAGGTCCTGGAAGGGGTCCCTCCTGCTTCTTCCTTTTGTGTCTGCCTGCCTGCCACCTGCCTTTCTGGGAAGAACCGGACTTGGCTTGATGCAGCATGAAGGAGGGGCCGCCCATGTGGGGGTCCCTCAGAGCAAACTTAGTCTCTCCATTTCAATGTGCATTTAAATATCTGTAGACTAGAAACCAAGGGGGAATAATCCGTTAGAAATTGGTAGTATCTTATATTGTCAGTGCCACGCCAGTAAATGAAAACTTAATATTCATCTCTTGGTTGCTTTGAATTGAAATAAGATGAGGGTGAGCGAGGTAAACAAGCTGAAACAGACTGTGAAATTGCACATGATGGGAATCTTTTTTTCCTTTCTCTTTCTTAGCTGCTTATGGACTAGAAGTAGGTTAATATTTCAACTAATGATGGCTCTTAGATGTTCTCTTGGCGGTCTGGTAAACCACGGAAGTAAGTTATTGTCATGAGGAGAATTTAAATCTCAAAATGCTTCCCTCTTTGGGTTGGGGAGAGGCTCGCTAGCCAGGTGTTTCTGTAAATGAATCGGCTCTCCAGCTGGGAGGGGTCGCTCTTCCCAGCGGTGCAGGGTGGCTGCCTGGAGCCTTCCCTCTTCTCTTGCCTGGAGCTGGGCGTTCCGCTACCGCGCCTTTTCTCCGATGCCATCCCAAAGGGCCCGCAGTAGGCGCGGCGGTCCTGCTCCACCTGCCAGCTGTGCCCCCCGTTTTCCCAGTCTCTCTCAGCGGCGGCCTCTTCCAGCGGTGTCTGTCACCGCGGCTGATGGACTTGGCCACGCGGACCTGACAGTTCCTTCAGTGGGGAGCTCGGTGGGATCCACTGACGCAAGCCATTCGGAGCCTGCATATTTTTTGTGGGGGGCGGGGAGGCGCGCAACAAGAACCCCCAAACCCCGCGGTCCAAGGAGGTCCGCTGGGCTAGCTTCCAGCCGCCGCGCTGGAGGTGACTGGATCCCACTTGCTGCGCTGCGCGCTCCCTGCAAACTGCCCGCGCCCGCCGCCGCCGCCGCCGAGCTCCGAAGTTGCTGGAGTGAATAACTGAGCGGACCAGCTGACCGCCGGCGCCAATCAGCGCGCGCGTGATGTAAGTGTTCCGCAGCTGCTGGCTCGGAGGGAGCGCGCCCGGCGAGGTAGTCCAGCATGGGTAGACTGTTGTCAGAGGCTCAGAGCCCGCCGGGGGTAAGATGGATGAGTCCAGCATTCTGAGAAGAAGAGGGCTCCAGGTAGGCGATCGTTCCCTTCTTGAAACGTAGCCAGGTCAGGGGGCAGCCGCCGAGGATTTCAAAGTTGCCCCTGGTCTTCGTGCCTTGACGAGCCAGGGGGTCCCGGTGCGCAGTTAGAGACCTGGCCACCGGCATCCGCCGAGCGAGTCTCTAGTTACAGGTACCAGCCGCTCCCTCCCTCCCCGGGCGCCCGGAGGAGTTGCTCTTTGGTGAGAGACAATGGCTCGGACTTGGACTGGAGTCCTTGGGGGGCGCCGATGGCTTTTTCTGGCCCGTTATTCAAGAATAGTTAAACCGTGGAAGTCCGTGACAGCTGATGAGCCGAATGGGCGGGCGTCCAAGTGTCTGGAAATCTGTGGCTCGTCCGGGACTCCATTCCGTGCTGGGAGCCCGGGACCCAGTTTGGTGGGTGTCAGGATCGACCCTCCGCTTGCATCTGTGGGAGCTGGGACAGATGTGTGCGGTCGTGGAGCACTCTCCCCTTCAGGAAAAGGAAAGTTTCTGTTGGCGGCCCCATCAAAGTTCCCGGCCATTGGTGAATGTGGAGAGGAGGGAAGCTCATGGAGCGCCCAGCCTGGCTTTGTGTGCCCAAGTTGCACTAATTAAATTACTCCGGTTCTCGTGCGCAAATGTATTCCGAGTTTAAAAAACTTGGTAAATCAGAAGTTGAAGAAGAAAGGGGTTGGGGGGAGGTGGTACAACCATCACAACAGCCAAGAAGCATCTGCTTGGCAGTTTGTGAGTTTCAGGCAGTCAGAAACATCAGCGTGTTCAAAATGAGTGTGCTTCACTCCTCAAGAACTCTCCTCCAACACCACCCCCCCAACCCCCTGTCTCGTGGATATTTTTCTTTGTGAAAAGCATCTAATCATGAGCAATTCGTATTCATTTTTCTTAATGAAAAAAAATTATTTAAGGGCACCTTGGAGAAGGGTCTCCGACCCTCAGATCTGTCAAGGTGGTCTGGCTGCCTGCTTTTTTGCTGTTCGAAATTTCCATTGCTAATTATGCCCACATGGCTGGCATCCTCTCCTTGAAAGGCCAGTGTCAAGCTCATTTGCCAGTAAACCAAAAAGGGGGTCAATACATTGGGGTTCAGTGTCATCCATTGTCCCCAGCCTAAGTAAACACACGGCCCCTGTGGTGGTTTTCAATGTGGTCATTGTTTTTGAATGTACAGTGAGGGTTAGTCACTGCTGTGGCTTCCTCTCCTTTGTCTCCACCACGTCCTATAAAGTTCGGGCAATGCACAGCTGCTCTGTGCGTCCACATCCTCTCTGAGGTCACTGGGCAAATAGCTCTTGCTTAAAAAGATGATATAAACTCCAGGACCGGCTGCACAGTTCACATGGTCAGCGATTGGCTAGCAGGTCTGTAAAGAGTTTTCTCAAATCCCCAAGTCCACTTTTAGTCATGCTGATAAGTCTTTTATTGTTTGTTTGTTTTAATAAGAAAGTCCCTCTCATGGATGGTTATCCTTTTTTCTATGAACACATGTGTACAGTCCCAACTTCAGAGGACACTGTTGGAACATAGGGTGCTTATTGTGAGGGTATGGATTTCATGGATCTTTTAATTTTAGCAAGAAAGGAATGGTGACCATGGTTGCTTAAAAATAACATTGCTATTTTCCATCTTAAAGATTTCCAACAAAAGAAAGGAAGCAAAACTTGCTAATACAGTACTTAGAGTGCTGGATCTTTATTGTACTTAACGTATTCTTCCACACCTGCCATCAGCCACTATCAAATGGATAGAGAATGTCTGCTTTCTATTATGCGTGAGATAAAAGTACGCATGCTGTGAGAAATAGCAGTAGGAAAGTGCTTAAAAGTTCCGTTACCCATAGTTACAACTTTACTTGTGCTTTAAAAAGCCTATTTTAAAAAAAAAAGCTCCCATTATGTCTAATGTTTAGAGAAGGTGTGTGTGTAAAAAAGGCATCACATAGACAGAGAGTAACTGGGTTATTCCAGTATACTTCTATTGTAAGAAATTGAACATTTACAAAACATCCAAGTTCGGTATTTATTTGTATGACCAGTGGTGTCACTGTTCCGTGCATGAGAACACCACCACCTAGTGAGTTTCAGAATTGAGTTAATGCAGAGACAGACACTGGAGAACTTTACATTGCAACCTGCCGAGGAGGCCCACCTGTGTGAGGGAGGCTGGCATGGAGCCTATGGGTTTGGAGTGTTGCCTGTTGACCTTGTATTGCCAGGTAATCCTGAGCATGCCACGTGCTCTCTGTTTCTACCTATTTTTCTGGCAACATAAGCAAATATGATTGCATATGATTTTTCAGTGTGTTGAATCAGGAAATAAATATAATTGAGTTTTGTCAAAGTTGAAGGCTACACAAGAAACACAAAATGAGTATTTTTTTTTAACTCGGTAATTTTCATGTGGCAAAGCCAGGGGTGATTTCTTTCTAATATTCCACACCCATCCTGACCAAATAAGAGTCCCTATAGTTTTACTCTCTGAATTTGCTTTTAAATGACAGCAGTTGTTAGTGAAGCCAGTGAATGGAATTGATTTACAAGGATCCTTCTGTTGGGTGACTATGAAAGACTATGATATCAAAAGTAAGAATCTTTGAGTTTTCTCCCACTGGGTATATTCATAATAGGTGGAACTGACCATTTCTTCAAATAATGTAAAACCTGGTGTCAAAGATCTGTAGCCCACAAACAGGCTTCATCCTGAAATAAAAAAAGATTTAATTTGGTAATAAGTTGATATGTGTTTAGTATGAAATGAGCCTGTTTTTATTAAGCCCATGCCTCTACCTCTTAAAACACACATATCCTAATGATGCTTTTAGTTATTTGATTTTGCACCATTTCAGACTTTGAAGAATTCTTTTTCTTCAGAACATAAACCATCTCAGAGCGTGGCTACTTCATAAATTGGAAACACAACTGAATTGTTCATCTTAAGTGACTGCTCTCTTCCATCTTTTCTGTGGACTGTATTAATGTTTCTGGTACTACTGATAGCACTTCAATCATTGGCTTTGAAATGAGAATGAGAGAAAGCGGCCCCATTGGCTTCTACTGTGAAAATGTGGAGAACTTTCTAGATTGCATCTCAAAACATGGAGAATTCTGACGGATGGATGGGCCTGGGCAGACCTTGGACTTGGGGCAATTTGAATTTCTAGACAGCTCTAATTCGTCAAAGGATAACTGGTTCCTTTCGGGCTTAATATCCCTCCTGCATGGATCATATTTTTTAACTGTCAGGGAAATTAATTGTTTCAGTGACTTCTGTTATATGTTTCCCGTTTATTTGTTTTAATGACAATATCCCTAACCCTCATACAATAGATTCCAAGGCTGGAGGAAAAAGAACAACAGGTATCATTAGGGCCAGGAGTCACTCTGAGTGGGAGACCTGTCCTGAGAGAGCTCCCAGAATCCTCTCTTCCCTGCCTCATGTGCATGGCTGTGCCAGGTATCCACATCTTCTGCTGCTGTTCCTCCTTCATTAAATAGTACCATTTGAGTCCACTTCCGGAGGACTACGTGTACCTGGCAATCGAAGAAATCGTTTTCCTAACTCCACCCACACGTTTGATGCAGTTATAAACACAAGTCAAGCAAAGCAAACAAGCACTCAGCTGCCATCAGATGGACCCGCGCTGTGGCTCCCCAGGTATATCAGAGTAGAACGGTGCCAAACCCTTGCCCTTTGACCTTTGAAATGTGTGCTTTTGTCTGGTTTGCTTCTCTTTCCCCTATCCTTGACATCATTTTACTTATAACATGAAGCAACAACCAAGTAATTTTCTTCCTTTGGCCCCAAATCTGAGCTTTCTACTGGCCTTCCTCCAGAATTCAGGTTTGTGCTCTGATATGCTGACCAGGTATCAGATCCGTCTCTTTTGCAGAGCCAGAATGTAGGTCATGCAGCTCCTACTGTCTCAATGTGTCTTCTGGGTCAAGAGTAATGGGATTATGATGTATTTACACTTTACCTAAATAGGAGAGCAGCAGCATTATGTGGGAGTCTTTCTCGTTCAGATTCCCCTGAAGGCTGAGTCGCTATAAAAAAGAAGTTATGCTAGAGGATTAGAATGGAAGCACTTCGGATGATGTTGCTTCCTCTTTGGGATGAGACTCTTCTGTACTCCAGAAGTTCTCAAACAGTATAGAGATGGTGGGATAGAAAGAATCGAGGTGGTATTTGGACTTGCAGTAACTATAGACACCGCTTGTTAGTGCTGTTTCTTATCCATTAAGAAGGTCCATTTCTGGGACTGAGATATTTCTGTAGACATAAGCACTAGAACTCCAAGTCTCCTGACTGACTGGGTAGAAGGGGAACACGTCCCTAACATTGCCTGCCTTGTTAGGTTTCTAATGTGTTTTCGGAAATTTGGGGGAGAAAACTTTGTTAACAGAGCAAGATAAACTAATTTGAATACTACGCTTTCCCTTCGTGCTCCCTCATCCTCTGGTGTAGTTGTTAATAAACCAGAAAATTAACATCTGTTAATTTCAATCCATGAAATAATTCTCCAAGTCCCCACCTGTGGTTTCTCCATCTCTTGCTGTTTGTCACCATGCCTCTCAGTCTACTGCCAAAATAGGAAAAGTGTCCAAACCTGCCTTCTTTCACACCTGGGTTACCCAAAGGTCTGTTGCTACCCTGTGTTCAAGCCTTCTTCCTCCAGTGGACGTCCTGCTGGCCAATTTAAGGGTCCATGCCACGCTCTCTATTACCAAACAGAGGCTAGAATGGAAAGGCAGCCTGCAGCTCAGAGAGTCCAGTTTAATCTCAGTCCACCTTTCTCACATCGTCATCAACTCTCCACCTTCTAGAGTTACGTTCTGCCACCACCACACACATCATGGGGTGGGATTTCCAGCTTTCAAGCAGACTCCACCTCCATGCTGGCTGTCTTCTGCTTATTTCACCCAGATCCTGCCTTCTTATGAGGGATCCGTAGGTGTTCTAATTGCTTCTGAAATAGCTGAGTTCTTGCATGATTGATCTGACTAATATGCCCACCTAATCCGATAGAGCACAAGGCGCTATTTTAAAATTCTTTCTCTTTTGAGAATCTTAAACGGAAATGACGAGTCTATTGAAGAGTGCAGTGGGGAGGGGGGAACCAAAGATATGGTCACAGAGGGAATCTATGTGCCCTGACCTGGACAAGGTGATGGTAAAGATGGGCTTAAACATAGCAACCATGGAGAGGATTGTTGTTTATTTGTTTGAGTGTCTGATAGAGTCCCAGGCTGGAGGAGAATGAACAACAGGTGTCATCAGGTGTCGGTGTGGATGGCGCAGGATTGGGTGGTGTTTCCTCCTTTTTTTACAGAGCAGAACCAGTTGGACGGCACCCATCACCCCCACCATCACTGTGCTTTCAAAACACAGTTGAGAGTCCGCTGGGGGCAACATTGATAGAAAGGAAACCATCTAAGAGATGTTTTAAGGACTGAACCAATGCTGTTGTTGGTGACTCAGGGCAGTCCCAGGTACGTCAGAGAACAGCTGTCCTCCAGGCATAGGATTGTTGGAAGCAGGTGGCCAGGTCATTCTCCTGAGTAGGGGACCTCTGGGGAACTCACACACCATCCTTGCAGGTAGCAGCGCAGTGCACTGTCCTGCTCCTGCAAGGCTGGAAGGAGATAGAACTCGAGTTGTGTCCGGTGAGTGTGTGCCACACAGCACCTGCTCCATGCACCATACCGCTCTCCATCTGTGTGGCCGGAGTTTCACCAACTACAACTTAACATCCTGTGTTAGTCTGAGTAGACTAGAGAAACGAATTCACAAGCATGCATATGTTTATAAGGGAGGGGCTTAGATACAAGAGGAATGGAACATTGAGAAAGCATTCCAATACAATCCAGTCCAAGACCACAAGTCCAATATTAGCTCGTATGTCCGATACCCATCCATTAGTCCTTTTCGGACTCGCGGAGCAGGTCTGGACACTTCTCCTATTTTGGCAGTAGAATGCACATGCAATGATGCCAGGATAATCACAGGCCCGTGAGTGCAGAATCTTGTATATCCAGTGGTGGAAGAAGCATCTCAGCACTGGCAGAGTTCTCCATGTGGCTTCTCTGGCCCCAGAGGTCTGGTTCCATCAGGGTAATCCCATGGGGCTTCTCCTCTTACTCCTCCAGGACTCGGGGTCTATCAGCGTGCTGCCATCTTGCCTTGTCAGTTGAACATCTCCCAGGGACTGAGTCAATAGTCTCTCATCTGCACAGGGAAAATATTGTGAGCTTTCCCAGAATTCTCAGAGAAACCCATGTCCACACAGAGGTCTCATTGGCTATCTCCAGATGGACAGTCTAGACTTCATCCCTACACTCTTAGCCCTCAGATTGATACCAAAGTACATGACTGCCACACATCCTGAAAGATGGTATCAGGCAGAATTCAGTCAAGTACTACTACTTGTTGTTGTTGTTGCCCCAGTGCCCTGGAGCCCATTCTGATGCCTAGAAACACCCCACCACCACCACCACTACCACCCTCCATGCCCCCACCCCTCCCAGATTAGAGCACATACCTGCCTCTGAGCCAGCCCTCACCGTCATGTCTATGTTGAGTTCATTGTTACAACCATGGGGACAATCCATTTCCTAGAGGGTCACCTTTTTTTTTTTTTTTTTTTAAAGTTGACATAGCAAAACGGTCTTCTCCAGGGACTCTTCCCTCTCAAGGACATGTCTAAAGTGAAATGACCCAGCCTTGTCTAAGCAACACTCTGGCCCTACTTCTTCCAGGACAGAATTGCTACTGCCTCGGCCGGGGCCTGCTACATGCAGTGCTCTCCACGTGCACTGGCCCCGGAAGGATCTGTGCTTCTGTGGTCACCACATTCACTGGGCAGCTCTCACACATGCAGGAGGGGAGGGAAAGTACAGTGACTTCGGTCAGGCACTTCTCAGTCCTCAGAGGGACATCTCTGCTCGGGAACACTTCCAGAGAGGTCTTAGGTAGCAAATTTGCTCAGTGCGGTACCTCCTTTTGATTTCTTGACTGCTGTCGTGCCTCAAGGCTGTCGATGGCAGACACTGGTGTAATGTAATCCTTGGCAACTTCACACTGGTCTTTGTTCGGCATGGTGTTGTTTCCGGACCTTTTTTTAATCTCTTTGTTGAGGGGGTGCCATTCATGCCGAAGGCTGCAGTCTGTGCTTGGCATTCATCTCCCTTTACATTCCTACCCAAAGCCCAAACCAGCCTCACTGCCCCAGAGTCTATTTTGACTCCTCTCCACCCTGTAGGGCAGGTTCGAATGGTCTCTGTGGGGTTCTAAGTCTATAACTCTGTACAGGAGAAAGCCATGTCTGTCTCCCTCCTAGTGGCTGGTGCCTTTGAACTGCTGCCCTCCAGGTTAACAAGCACTATACCACCAGGGCTCCTACTCCTATGTGTAGGCCCGTGGTTTTTCTTTGAATGGTGAGGCAGAACGCCCTACATTTCAACCTCTGCAAGCAGTCTCCCTTTTGATCTGTGCTGCCCAGAGAGGAGAGGTGCGGGGTGAGAGGAATAACCCACTTGACTTCCTAGCCTCCATCCCAGGGGTTCCCTGGGCACACCCAGCAGTGGGCGCTCTCACACCCAGACAGGCTCTGTCTGGCTCCTCTGGAACTCCTTTACAGAATCACAGCCCCATCGCAGGGCCCTGGCTCTTCAAGCAGCTTGCTGAAAAAATGGCCGTAAGAGAGCAGGGTGCTTGTTCTCAGGGCCCATCTGTTAGTTGTGCATGGTCTCTTGTCTTCAGGCCACATGATATATCCGTCAAGTCTTTGTTCCGGGCTCAAAATGTGTGTCTGGCCCAAAGTAAACCCCTCTGCTTCTTTTAATCAGCTGACAAGAGCTGTGTGACCGCGCCTATGTCTTTCCATTTTTGCCTGAGCTGCTCAGAACAGACTCACCTTCTCCTGTGATGATTCCTAGACACAGTTAACCCATAAATCTTTGCTACCTGTTTCTGATTTGAAGACTTGTGCAGTTTTAGTTATTATGTCTTAGAAAGAAAGAAAGAAATAAAGAAAGAAAGAAAAGAAAGCTTAACTTCTCCTACAGATACCTTAAGTAGAAGGGACCTCGTTAGAACTTCAATAATCTTGAATTGGAAACAGGGAAATTAGTTAAAAGAATGACAGAAGGAGATAAAAGAAGCCTAAAAGGCTAGCTAATCAATAAACCCAATAAACTATAAAAATGGAGAATTACATGAACCTACCAAGATCAATGTGCACACCGCCACCAATCATCTGATTGTTGGCACCAGAGTTAATGAAATCAAAGAAGGCGTGTGCATTAACTTGAAACTTCCATTTCACATCAATGGCGAGTACAAACCAGAGCTTTTTACAAATGTCTGAGGAAGCACGGATTTTTCTTTGGCAACAACCAAAGGTTTGGAGATTGGACTATAACAAACATATATGCTAGATGATAAAGGTATCATTGAAATCATATTTTTGTCAGTTATTTAAAGATGGCACTGACAGTAAGGTCAAGGGAGAACAGGACAATTACCAAACTCTCTACTGAATGTAGGAATGTGGACCCAACGAGTGTATTTAGTTCTTCAAAAGGGTGGACCTGAGCCAGGTACATACCCACACATGCGTGACGAGAGTGTGTGTGTGTTGGTTTGTCTGGTAAGGTGGAAGGACAATGGAGGTACAAACTCCGGAGTGTGACTGAATGCCATGGCTGCCACTCGTTCGCTGTGAGAGGTTGGCTGGGTGCCATCATTCCTCACCAAGAGCACCAACACTTATTTGCAGGCTTGCAGAGGAGGACTGAAAGTGAGACACGGAAAGCCTAAAAGAGCTCTGGCATGGCTAACATCTGCTGAGACTCTAGTTTCTTTTTATGTATCATTGCTCTCTGCAGGATCGGGGCAGAAAAAAAGGCATCTTGGTGGTGAGGTTAAAGATATTTTTTTCTTTTTTCAATTGACAGTAATCATGGATTACTTTTCTAATCAGTCAAAAAGTAGGTTTGTGGGGAGAGGCCTTATATATGTATGTGCATATATATATATATACACACACGCATATTTATCCCTACACATGTGTTCCATATTTTGTTTTTTAAAGTAGTCTTGGAAATACTCAATACCACCAATGAAAAGTTCTTAAAGACCACCTTTCACTTGACACGGCGCTTTGGATTGACAAAGCCACGGCAAGTCTTACATGATGGATGTCTCCAGACCTCACAGCAGTGGTCCTGCTAAGACTGTCCTCGGAGAGGACTATGAACCGCATGGCCTAGTTTGCAGTACAGATAAATAAATAAATAAATAAATAAATAAATAAATAAATAAATCAGCCTCTCTGGGCTAAGGGCACCTGTACTGTCCAGATCATGTTAGTATGCAGCCAAGGCTGAGACGGACTGTCCCTCAGGGATTGGGTGCCCTAGTAATCTCAGCATAACGAAGTGCACCCCTTTTAAATTGCCAACTGTAAAGTTTGAAACAACTTTTGAGAACTAGGTTTGAGTTGTGGCTTCCATTTTTTCCCCAATGAGACTTGCAATTTTTTTCCCCCAAAGAGGGACAGGTAGAATTGTTCTTTGTATTTGTTGATTTCCCAAGTAATGACAAAGGGTAATTAAGGTGGGAATTCAAACTATTATCCAACTGCCACATTGGTGGTTGGGGAGTGTGTTAATCTGAGTAGACTAGATACAACTTCATAGAGACTCATATGTGTATAATAAAGAGCTTCATAGAGAAGAGCAGTTGAATATTGAGAAAATAGCCTAGCCCAGTCCAGATGAAGTCCATATGTCCTATACCAATCTATAGTCTTCCTCAAACTCATGAAACACATGTAATGACGCCGAATGCAGGAAGGTCACAGACCAATGGGTGAGAAGTCTTGTGGATCCAGTGGTGTTGTAAACATCTCAGTGCTGGCAGGGGTTTCTACATGGTTTCTCCAGCACTCAGGACTGCATCAGGGTAGGTCCATGTGGCCTCTCCACAGGGATGCCTCACAGGAAGAGGAGCAAGAGAGAGTCTCCCACTTCCAGGGAGGAGAAATAACCGGCGTTCCCAGAATCCTCAGGAGAAGGCCATGCCCACACAGAGGCCTTATTGGCTATAAACCAATTGACAGACTAAAATCCATCCCTTCACTCTGACTCCTCTCAAGTCCCAAACTGACCAGATTATGTCTCTACCACAAGGAGCTGTGGGGTGGGGCTGGGTGTTGGGGGTTGATAGACACAGTGAGGAGGCTGAAGAGAGCCTGACATAGGTTTCCGGAGGGGATCCAGGCCAGTGATGGCTCCCATTGCATCTGCTCTACAAGGAAACCCTCCCAAAGTTTTGGCCAGGCAGTTTCTTTGCCCCTTGAATGAAACCCAAACAAAACAAAACAAAACAAAAAAAACGCAGTGTCACAGAATCCTTGTTGTCTCATAGCAAACCTATAGGAGAGGATGGAGCTACCCCTGTGAGTTTCCCACACTGATACTTTTTATGGGAGTAAAAAGCCCCATCTTGATCCTGCAAAGCAGTTGGGATTTTGAACTGCTGACCTAGTGGTGAACGGGCCAGTTCATAATCACTGCATCACCAGGGCTACTTGGAAGCAGTCTCTTAATGCCCACGTTATACATACCTGAGATTTGGAAGCCTTCTCACAGATACTCTTCAGCGTGTACATGTCTGAGCTCTCCAAACATTTGTTATTTCTTACCTGGTGAAGGCAGCTGCTTTGCATTCATGTGATGAAGGATAGGGCCCCATTCTTGGCCTTTCACCCAAATCAAACCCATTGCAGTGGAGTCAATTCCAAATCTTTTGTGGCCCTATCAGACAGGGTCCAAGGGCCCAGTGAGATTTCTGAGGCTGTAATCTTCATAGAAACAGAGAAGGTGGTGGGTCCAAACGACCCACCTTGCAGCTACTAGCATCTGGGAGCTAACCACGGTGCCACTCGGGCTTCTTAATGTTTCGAGAAATGCACAAGGAGAATAATAAAAATATTCGTGATAGTGCACATTGAGTAGACTTATGCCTAAAGACTGTACTTCGTATCTTAACATTTTATGAGTGCGCTTTCTCCCCAGACTGTAACAGCACAACCTTGAGTGAGTGGCATATGGGACAGACCCATGAAGCGTTTGTAGCTGATGGGGGGTGACAGACAGCAATCTCTGCAAAAATAAGTACCACCACTGATGACAGTCCCGCAGTAGGGGGTCTGGGATGTCGGAGATGGCTTTGTGGAGTGTTTCCACTGGGTTGTAAGGGAAGACCAGGAGGGGATGAAGGAAGAAGGCATTCTAGGGAGGGAAATCCGTGTGTGCAAAGGTGAGCTCTTTTCAAGGGGAGAGACAGCAGGTAAGGAGCAGAGTCCATGTGGAGAAATGTGGACTCTATGGTCTGGGAAGTAGAACGCTATTGAAGGATTGTCAGCACAGCCAAAATAGTTATTTTAGCAATCAACAAAAATTCAATAGAATGTCTGTGAGGCCAAGAAAAGACACAGGGTAAACGACTAGGAAGTTAGAAAAGAAAGGGTCAGAGAAGAGGGCAGAGGTGATGCTGATGTTCATGGAGCATGGAAGTAAGGACAACAGAGGTGGCAGTGACAAGCCTAGGGGACCGGCTAGGTCCCTCAGTGGCACAAATGGTTGACATGTGGCTGCTAACCAAAAGGTTGGCAGCTGGAATCTACCCAGCAGTCTTGTGGAAGACGAGCATGGTAATCTTCTCTGCAGACTACAGCCATGGAAACCCTGGGGTTATGGTTCTACTCTGACACACATGGAGAACCGAAGTCATGCATTGAAGTCAACTACATGACAGCAGGTTTTGGTGACCTCCTCGTGGGCTATTTTGATGAAGATCAAGGATTTGCAGCCTTCTGTATGGATTCCAATCCACAACTAGACTGGTAGATTATATGATGATAAATGGAGAAAAGTGTATACTTGTCAAGGATTCCATCCTGCTTGGATCCACATTGATGTTCATGGAAGCAGCATCCACGAGATCAACATATGAGTATCTTTGGGTGAATCTGCTGCACAAGGCCTCTTTGGAGTGTTGAAGAGCAAGGACGTTACCTTGAGAACTAAGGAGGTCCTGAGCTAGACCATGGTATTTCAGACTGAAGAAGAACTAATACATTTGAATCATAGTGCTGGCAAAGCAGATGAGAGTATCATGGACTGTCTTGGGAGTAGTGTGCTCAGGTGCCCCTTGCAGGCAAGGATGGTGAGGCTGCATCTTGTATACTTAGTGCATATTGTCACAGAGACGAGTCTCTGGAGAAGGACATCTCGTGTGTGTGAGACGGATCTCCATGGTACCTGCAACAGTGGGCTCAAGCATAAGAGTAATTGTGAGAATAGCTTAGGAGGGGGCAGCATTTGGTTCTGTTCCACACAGGCTTGCTCCGAGTTGGCACTGACTCAGTGACGGCTAACAACAATAGTATTGGGAGTGAAAGTTGGGTGCAAGTGGGCTTCTACTCCCATAAAGAGCTAGTCTTAAAAACCCAGAGACAGCCCTACTTTGTCCTGTAAAGTTGCTAAGATTCGCAATCAACTCCATGGCAGTGAAAATTGTACAACTGAGCACTAACCGAAAGACCAGAGATTTGAACCCATCAGGTACTCTGAGGGAGAAAGCTGCAGCTTCCTGCTCCCATGAAGTCTCAGAATCCCCAGTGGGCAATTCCATTCTGTCTTACGGAGTTGGTAGGAGTGAGAGTTGACTTGAGGGCGCTAGGGTTGTTTTGAAGATTGGTGGTTAGAGATTATGAAAAGAGAAGTACAAGGGGCTGGAAATAATTCTCAGCTAAGTGACTAGAAACATATATGAGCAAGAAGTGACCTGCGGAGTAAAGATGATCCGTTGGCATGGTAGGTCTTGAGTTTGAAGTGTCTGGTGAAGCTGGCTAAGGTAGAGACGGCCACTAAGATTTTGTATGTGTGAATTTCAACTACCAGAGGAGGGTCAAGTCAAGGAAGAGATTCAGAAGTTGATCAGTTTTAAATATCGGACTCAGAATAAACAAAAATGCAATTTCTCCCAGATGAATAGTTTTCCATTACAATAGTTTTGCAAGAATCACTGTAGTGTGTATTTTAACACTTATTTTGTAGGACTGGTTAAAATCACAAAGAGAAAGTACTTCTATGGCTTAGTGTCAGGCCATGAAAATAATGTATCCAATTCTGAAGATCTGTATGTATATATACTTTTTTTCCCCTTGCAAATTGCTTCCAACTTTGACAACTTGCCTGCAAGTCTCATTCCAATGCAATTTGAAAAGGCCGAATGAAACATCTCAACCTAGGGTCTGTAATGAAAAAAGCAATTCATTCTCAAATGAAGATGATGAGGTTGGTACCATATTGTATGAAACAGTGAGTGAATTTAAAACCTGAGTGAGATCATATCAAATTCAGGCAAGATTTTTGTCCCATTTGAACGGAATATTTGTAATTGAAGACAAGGGATCCAACTAGAAAGGCTCATGAAAAATACACACTTTTATCCGTTTTCTGACAGATTCCAGTTTTTGTGTTTGTGGGGGTGTGTACACAACGCCATTAAATCATAGTGACCATAAAATAAAATCACCGAGCCTGTTTGTTTTTATAGCTAATGAGAATCCCATCTTATCTTTCTGAACTGTAATACTTTTCTGTCTTTTTGCCTATCAGCTTTTTGAGAACATGAAAATCTCCAGTAAAGAGATGGAGGCCTAAAGGTAGAATCTGCTACAATGAGTTCCAAGTGATTGTGGAAAACAGAAAAGACATTTTTTTCGACTTTAGTACTTTTCTTTGAAATGAGATGAAAATAACATTTTGAGATAGGTAATATTGAGGGTGTGTTAGGCTAGGTTCTCTAGAGAAGCAAACCCTGGCATGTGTACACAGGTAGAAAGAGATTGATGTCAAGAAATGGCTAGCACAGTGGTGATAGTGGTGGTGTTGTTGTTAGGGGCCAGTGGGTTGGTTTTGACCCACAGAAACTGCATGCACCATCGAGGGAAACACTGCCCAGTCCTGTGCCATTTCCACAACTGTTCCTAGGCTTCAGGCCATTGCTGCAGTCATGGTGTCCACTCATCTCCTTGAAGGCCTTCCTCTTTTTGCTTCCTCTGTACTTTACCAAACATGATGTCCCAGGCACTGATCTCTCCTGACAACATGTACAAAGTATGTGTGGCAGTCACCTAGTCTGGTGTCAATTTGAAGATTAAGAGTATAGGGGTAGAGTCTAGTGTGTCAATCTGGAGATAGCCAAGGAGACCGCCATGTGAGTGTGGCCTTCTCCTGAGGATTCTGGGAAATGTGTTAATTCCTTCTTGGAGGCAGGAGACACTATCTCTCTCAGTTCACTCCCTGGGAGACATTGCAGCTGATAAGACATGGCAGCATACTGATAGACCCTAAGCTCTGGAAACTGGAGGAGCCACGGGGAGACCCCTACAAGCACTGAGATGCTTCTACTACCACTGGATACACAAGACTCTGCGTCCACTGGCCTGTGATTTTCTGGATTCACTGCAAGTGCTTTGTGAGTCTGAAGAGGACTTACGGATTGGTATCAGACATATGGGCTAATATCAGACTTATGATCTTGACATAGACTGGGCTGGGATGTTTTCTCAATGTACAGTTGCTCTTGTACATAAAGCTCTTTCTATAAATTTGTTTTTCTAGTCTGCCTTGACTAACATAGTATGTAAGACAAAACCTTGCCATCCTTGCCTCTAAGGAGCACGCTCTTCTCACTTCTTCCAAGATAGAGTGAGTTATCCTTTAAGCAGTCGTGGTACTTTTAATGTTCTTCACCAATACCACAACTCAAATGCATCCATTCCTCTTTGCTCTGCTGTATTCATTGTCCAAGGTTCACATGCACATGAGGCAATGGAAAATACCATGATTTGGCTCTGATACACCTTAGTTCTCAAAGTAGCATCCTTGCTCTTCACACGCTACAGAGGTCTCGTGCAGTGGATTTGCCCAATGGCCGGCATCTTTTGACCTCTTGTCCATTGTATGTGTGAGCACTGGTTGGGATCCAAACAAGTCAAAATCCTCAACAACTTCAACCTTTTCTCCATTTATCATGGTGTTATCTATTTGTCTGCTTACGAGCATTTGGGTCTTCTTTACATTGAGTTGTAATTCCTAGTGAATGCTGCAATCCTTGATCTTCATTAGCAAGCAAAGTCATATCATCTGCACATTGAAGGTTGTTAATAAACCTTCCTCCAATCATGATGCCATACTCGTCTTATATAATCCAACTTCTCTGATATTCTGCTCCTCATACAGATTGAACAAATATGGTGAGAGGATTTAACTCTGATGCATACCTTTCCTGATTTTAAGCCATGCAGTATTCTCTTGTTCTGTTCACACAACTACCTGTTGCTCCACAACCAAACTTCACATAAGCACAATAAAATGCTTTGAAATTCCCATTCTTCTCCAGCCATCTATAATTTGCTATCCACACAGTCAATACTTTGGCATAATCAATAAAACACAACAAGTAAGCATTCTTCTTGTCTTCTCCTCTATAAGCCAAGATCCATTTGACATCAGTAATGATATTCCTTGTTCCATGTCCTCTTCTGAATTCTGACTGAAACTCTGACAGTGGAAAAATTAAGACTAATTAAATCCCCTGAGGCAGATTTTAGGTGAAGGCTTCTCCTGACTCCTATCACGGCAATCTAAGGCCATCACTTGTTAACGTCATTGTCTTGGGAAATATGCAATCTTTTAAACTTTGTATTTCTGTGATTTGGGAATGCTTCTTACTTCTCAGGAATGTTGCAAAGATAAATAAGAGGTATGTATGTTTTAAAAATAAAACCCTTAACTTTTTAAACAGTGAAGGTCCTCAGCTGCTAAGCAAGTTAGAGGTTGAAGTCTACACAGAGACATCTCAGAAAAAGGCCTGCTGCTCTGCTTTAGAAAAAGCACACATGGAAAATCCTCTGGGCTACAGATCTTCTGACATTCATGGGGGTCACCACAAATCTGGATCACCTTGATGGCAGCTGGAGATATTGGAGCAGCAGGTAAAAAAACTGCTGAAGGAAAGAGATCTGTATGCTATAGTGCTTGTGAGTTGTAGTCATGAAAGCCCCAGGGGAAATTCCACCCTGCCCAGTGGGGTTGCTCGGAATCAGCCTCAACTCCATGGCAGTAAGTTGTTGCAAGTTCTCCTGTCTCTCTCCTGCTTCCTTTGTGCCATGTGGTTTTGCCATATCCTGTAATGTGACACTGAAGCAAGTTAAAAATGTATGGGCATTTATAGAGGTCTAAATACCGGCATGTACATATGTAAGTATATTTATACATAATGACAGGGAACTCCATGTACATATGTTTATATTAAGTATTAAGGTAGCAAATGGACATTGGACGTCTACTCAAGACTCCTTCAACACAAGAACACTTTGTTCTATTAACCTGGCATTCCACAGTGCTCACCTTCCTGACACTATTGCTGAAGACAAAGTGCATAAGCATATGTGGTGAAGAACGTTGATGGTGCCTGGCTATCAAAAGATAGAGCATCCGGGGTCTTAATGGCTTGAAGATAAACAAGCATCCATCTAGCTTAGAAGCAACAAAGCTCACATGGAAAGAGCACATCAGCGCGTGTGCTCATGAGGTGTCGATCGGATCAGATACAAGACATCAAAGATCCAGAACAAAAAAATCATATCCGTGTGAATGAGGGGGAGTATGGAGTGAAAATCCAAAACTCATCTGTAGGCAAATGGACATCCCTTACAGAAGGGTCACAAGAAAGAGACAAGCCAGTCAGGGTATAGTAGAGCATTGACAAAACATACAAATTTCCTCTAGTTCTTTAATGTTTCCTTCCACTATCATAATCTCAATTCTACCTTACAAATTGGGCTAGACCAGGGCATGTACATGGATACAGATAAGAGCTAGAAACACAGGGAATCCAGAACAGTTATACCCCTCAGGACCAATAGTAAGAGTAGCAATATCAGGAGAGGAAGGAGAAGGTGGGGGGAGAAAGGGGAAACCAATCACAATGATCTACATACAACCCTTTCCCAGGGGGAGAGACAACAGAAAAGTGAATGTAGGGAGACATTTGTCAAGGTAAGAAATGAAAAAATAATAATAATTTATAAATTATCAAAGGTTCATGAGGGGGAAAAGGATGGGGGGGAGGATGGGGAGGAAATAAGCCGATACCAAGGGTTCAAGTAGGAAGAAAATGTTCAGAAAATGATGATGGCAACAAATGTAAAAATGTCTTGACACAATGGATGGATGGATGGCTTGTGATAAGAGCTGTATGAGACCCCAACAGAATGATTAATATATATATATATATATATATATATATATATATATATATATATATTTCTGATACTCAGTTTTCCCGTCTAAAGTGCAAGACTCCTTATTCTCAACTGACAGACTTCTCGTCTGCAGGACAATCAAGACAGGCAGGCGTCTAGCCCTGGCTGTAACTCAGACGGTCAGAAGCCCACCTGACCTTTCCAGTAGAAACAGAGCTATGACTCACTGGGCCACCATAAACCCAAAGAGACCCACTGTCATCCAGTTGATTCTGATGCATACTGACCCTCAACAGGCTTCCAAAGTCCGTCCATCTTTGTGGGAGCAGAAAGCCTCTTCGTTCTTTCATGAAGGAGTTGTGGGTTTGAACCACTGACCTCGCTGTTCCCAGCCCGGTGCCTAACTGGCAGTGCGCCTCACACCAGCCAAATAAGTGTTCCTTTCTTCATGAATTCATTTGCTGAAGCTCAGTGTCCCCTTTCTCGTTCTTGAGTGCCTCCCACGGAGCCAAGCCTAAAACCGTGCACGTTGAACTTACCTCGGGGTTCCTAGCAACACCAAGTTCCATCAAGGAAGAGAGGATGATGGCATAAGGCAGGAAATGACCGATGAGATAGCAGCAAATTAGACTAGGTACTAGTTTTCTCTTGAAGTGGGGCCAAACCACACTCTGCGAGACCCCTTCCTTTTTTTTTTTTTTTTAAATCATGCTCAAGGCAAAAATTCCATGACTAGAAAGACGTGCTAGATTGATCATTTCACTGTGTAATATTTGAATAGGAACTATCCTTTTGTCTCCCTGGGCATTAAAATAAAAAGTTGTCAATCCTTTGCAAAAAGAGGACTGATGGAGGCCAAGGAGTGGCTGATATGGAGCTGGGGAAGGCTTTTGATCTGGGGACTGTGTCCTTAGAAGAGAGTCAGCAGGGGAGGGGAAGTGATGGCGTGGGAGCGGGGAGGGGGCGCCAGGCTATAAGGACCCCCGTATTTGTAGCATGTCCATATTAATCAATAGAGTAAGGCTGGCCTCTTTAAAGTTCTCTCTTCTAAAGAAATAAAAATCGCTGAACTCATCTTTTTTACCTCCGAGAAAGGAATCCAGTACGTTAGCTTTCCATTTAGTGATTTTTATGTTTGTCCTCTTTGTACAAACATTGGTTGACTGACTTGTCTAGTTCCATGTGTGTGATCACTGACCACATGGGCTAATAGCTCCTGGGACGGAGTACTTCCTGTCCAGAATTTATTCCATTCACACACACACACACACACACACACACACACACATATACACACACACACAGCTGTGTCCTCAGCATCCAGGCTTTGAAATGATTTTGATCTGTATCAGCTGGAATAGATTTTGAGACACTGGATATTAACTTCTGCCTGCCACTCTCTGGAAGCTAATTGACTGATTTGGGGTGGAGGCGAGAGGAGAGTCCATACATTTGACCAATTTCACAGAGCTTACCTTGCAAGGCTATTGAAATGTAAATGCAGCATACACATAGAGACTCCAAGAATTCACACACAGTCGGTTCTTTGTTTTCTTCCGGAAAAATAAGCATTCAAAATTCATGCACATTCTATTATTCATGGGCTTTATATTTAGGTTCTGCTTGTGCATCTACATAAATCTTATCACCATTATTTAAAATTTCATGAATGAAACTTTGCATCTCTAATGTCACACAAGCCTTGACAACTCGAACTCATCAAAATAATTTGGTATGCCGCACTTAAACGAGTTCCTGTGGGTGTCCGTGGGTGTCTTTGTGTGTGCATTTGCGCACACGCCCGTACCATGGACTTATCTACAGCTGTTCTTGTTTAAATCTACTCTTTGTTAAGTGACACCACCTGAAAAGCCTCCTTATGCTGTTTTGTCGCAGAACAACCTGGATTTTTCGTTTGTGACACGTGTTAAGGTTTCACCAGACTGGAGTGGCGAGGCAAAGGACTTTCTCTGAGCTCCACAGTTCCGTTTTCATGGGCCTGCAGCCAGCCATCTCTTCCTGCAGCCTACAACCCCCTGTGTCTCCCAGACTGTCATCCACCCCTTCGTACTTGTCAAGTGCTTTCAAAGAACATTCTGTGTCAGCAAGGCGGCACCCTCTGACCAGCTCCATTTCTTGAAGAGGAGCCCTGGTGGTGTAGTGGTTAGTGGTTAGCATTGGGCTTTGATTCGAGTGGTAGGCAGTTTGAAATCACCAAGCAGCTCTGCAGGCGAAAGACTGGCCTTGACTTTTGGAAACCCACACGGGGTCACTAGGAGCCAGCACTGACTGGCGGGCAGGGGGATTTCTTTAAGAATCTTGTCTTTCTCAGCCTTGCTCACCACCTCAGTAACAGTGTCATTTTTAGACAGTTGCTGGTCCCCCATATGTCATGAGGCTGGCCCTGACATTCACCTTCAGAGGATGCATAGATTTAGCAAATGTCTTTGATAAACCGTTTGTGTCATCAGAGAGGAAAGCTAGTGAAGGTTGGGATTAAGCCTTCTGACCCTTTCCGGGAGGCCCGTGGAGCTGGACTTTCTCAGGAACCCTGGTAGCAGAGCGAGTTACATAGTGGGTGACTCCCCCACAAGGTTGGCAGTTGGAAACCACCAGCTGCTTCTCAGGAGAAAGATGAGGCTTTCTGAAGATCTACCGCCTGGGAAACCCACAGAAGGTAGCCGCGCCTTGTCCTCAAGGGTCACTGTAGGTGAGGCAGAATGAACTCTCGACCTTGAGCTTGGCTTTGAGGCTGGAGTTTGCACACTCCTGGAGGGTCTGCTATTTCCAGGTAGTCTGGCCTTCTGAGAAAAGAACCCAGGTCACTGTGAAAGGGGTGATCTGCTTCTCTGTGGCTGGTTAGCGCAGAGAGGAATTACACCAACAATGTGGTTTCTCTTACCTCCAAGGTGTTACGAGCTCTCTCTGTCTGCGGATTTGTCGGCCACCCTCCTGAACGGCGGGCGTGGGTGTGCGGGTGGGCAGCACAGGAGCAGTGGTGGATGGCGGCTGTGTCATTTCCTGCCTCCTCGCCAAGCAGGGTGTCCTTCATTGTACCAGTCCTTCCTGTCATTGTCGGACGCTTTCCTCAAGTTGTTCTTAATGGGAAGCTGGTGTGAAGGCTTGTGTGCATCTCTGAAACTGGTTCCAGTCCCTGGGGTGGGGAGTTGGGGGGGAGACTTGTTGGCTATTGGGTTTCACGTTTCTTCAACCTTGCCACCACGCCTCCCAACCCTCTCAGCTTCTCACAACAATGAACTTTTCTGATTTTTTAAAAAAACATCTTTGTATTGGGGGTTCTTACAGAATCCCTGTATCAATTATATCAAGCACATTTGTACATCTGTTGCCATCATCATTTTCTAAACATTTACCCTTAGTATCAGGTCCCCTTTTTTTTTTCCGCCCTCCCCTCAGCGTGAGCCCTTGAGAAATTATAAATCATTATTATTTTCATGTCTTACACTGGCCTCTGTCTCCACCCATGTTTCTGTTGTCCATGCCCCTGTGTGTGTGTGTGTGTATTTATTAGGTGTCCATCATTGTGATCGGTTCCCCATTCCTTCCCTCCTTTCCCACCTTCTCCCCACCCTATGGTATCGCTACTCCCATATCTGATCCCGAGGGGTTATTTGACTTGGATTCCATGTGTTGTGGGCTCTTCTGTGTACATGCTCTGGTACATGCTCCATTCTAGCCAGGACAGAAAGACAGGCTGGGATCCTTATGGTGGGGAGGGTAAGGAAGCCTCCAAGATTCAGAGGAATATGGTGTGTCAGACTTCTGCTTTGGTAGTTTCCGTTCCATCATTAAAAGCAGTAGTGCTGTGGGAATGGCTTACCAATGCTGATTTGGTTTGAGGGTGCATCTTTGGAGGCTGTTGCTCTTTGCTGAGAACAGTGACTTGTCACCTTCTGCCTTGCTCCTTGGTCTCTCCCTGAGATGACTTCCACTCAGTGCACAGTGCTCTAGTTCTATGGGCTGCTCATTGGGTTGTCCTCCTTCCCTGTGCAGATAACCTCAGAGTATGCCTGCGAGGATAGTGGCGATGGCTGCCCTGTCAGCCCCCCCTCCCCCCGCCTCCCAGGTTATGCACAGAGGGACTGGACATTTTGATTCATAGGCTTGTCATGGAAGATTTTTATAAGCAGTTCATTGGGCCGTTTCTCCTAGTCTGTCTAAGTCTGGAAGCCCCACTGGAAGTTTTTCAGTAGTACAGGAGCACAGGGTCTCCTTGGAGAATTGGGTGATGACTGGCACGAAGTCTCTTGCCAGGGACTTGAACTCCAGATCTTCCATATGGAGGGTGAGGTTCCTAAGGTGGAGGTTAGCAAACTGTTTTCTAATCCCTTCACCTTACGTTCCAGGTCCCCTTGGGACCCAGGTTTTGGATGTGAACATGTGCATGGATGACAG